>JAQFXU010002587.1:0-19909 GCA_034693705.1 Spatulosminthurus flaviceps
CACTAACATTTTTTGAAAAAAAAAGATTTTCCAAAATTTTGGACTTATTCCAGTTTGATTCTAAGCTTCTCATATGTTGGTAAATGTGTATCTGACGTAATTCGTATGTATTTATGTTCTCGCATGAAAGTAATTGCTTGAAGAGAGGTAAGGTGCGCGTCAGTTTGGAATAAGGCATTTTTTACCTATACATTTAGTTAATTTAAAAGTTTATTTGATTGCATTACATGTATACGTACGTGTGTGTGTTGTATGTGATTGCCGGAGTAGGAGAAAATATTTTTTACGCTGTCGATCGAGTAACTAATGGGTTTTTTTAGATATATGTGAAGCCATTCAGGAACAATTTGAATTAGTGTCGATGTTGGTGTCAAAGTCAGGTTTTAGCCCCGGGTGGGATATTACGAGGGAATTTGAAGAGGCAAGCGAAATAAGTTGTGTTCTTGTTTCTGTGTTTTGTGCTGCTTTTAGGGTATGTGTGCGTATAGTATATACTGCTGAGTGTGTACGAAGATGATGTTTGGCTGTTATTATTATTGCTCGAGATTAATAACGTTCCTCCTTTGCCTGTCGTACTTAGTTGTTGAGGTTGAGATCTTTATTAGACCGTGGGAAGAAATACATGCACATTTGGTTTCAGAAGCTTAATGAAGTGGATTTTTAGCCATTTCTTCTTGTTACTATAATTGATTGATTTTCGTAGATAGGATTTTCTTGAATTATTATATTGAACCTGGCGTGTATCATCGCGTCTGAAATGTTTTACGTGTTGATTCTTCCGTTCCCAAGTTTTTTCTTTTCAGACGGCATTCCTTCAGTCCCCCTTCTTTGACAGTAACTGACAATGAGCTTAGACTTTTATTTTTCACCTTTTTTTGAGGTGCTGAGTTGACTGTAAAAATTAAACTGTACGCTGTACTCAGTGAAATAGTACATAATTTAATTTACTTGTCGTTCTCTCGAAATATACCACTGCATGTAATTACAATGGATTTTTGTTTTATTGCAGTTTGCCAAAAAACTGTAAAAATGCACTAAATTGGTCCTACAATAGTCATTATACATTATAAGTATGTTTTTGAGAGTGTGGGATGATGGAAGAAACGCGGAATATTTGAAGGTTCTACAGAGTAAAGTACTGCGGGTATAGAAGTTGCCAGCTAGCCGAAACCCGGAATTGTATGCACCGCATATGTATCTATGTTAAGCGTGGATTCTTGCTTGTTCAAAACCATATACTGCCAAGATTGTGCATTGAAATGTGTTGGAAGGGAAGAAACCCGTTAAATATATCACGTGCTTGTACTATGGGATATGTCGGGCTTGAAGTTGTTGAACGTACCTTGAACTTATGGTTGTCTGGTTGCTAATAAGTTTAGATGAATTTGTAGGATTGGAGGTTGAAGGTAGGCGTTGGATGGTGTGTGAAAAAATGTATTGACGAAGAAAGTATTTATTATTGTGCTGTACCAAAGCTGGTTTCATACTGAGTTTTGCATACTTGTCTGGATATAAACTCATACAGATGAGAATATGGTTTTATGATGTCGGTATTGGAATATATATGTATTATGAAAATGATTGGCTGAATGTCTTTGCTTGCGAATAAAGCTTGTGCGTGGATGGTGATACATAGGGATAGGAACATTTATAAGCGTGAATAGCGTGAATCTAAAGTAAATTTTTTTATACGTCACATGGGAGACAGAAATATGTATAATACAATATGACGTTTTGTTTATTTAAACAGTCGGACCAGTTGAACAAAATTATCGAAGTTCTGGGAATGCCCCCGAAGCACATTCTTGACTTGGGTCAGAAAACTCGTAAATTTTTTGACAAAATGCCCGATGGCTCGTATGTTCTGAAGAAGAGCAAGACAAATCGAAAGTACAAGCCATCAGGAACTCGGAGACTGCATGACATCTTGGGTGTAGAGACTGGTGGACCTGGAGGGAGACGTTTGAATGAGCCAGGTCATTCCATTCAAGATTACCTTCGTTTTAAAGATCTGATCCTTAGAATGTTGGAGTTTGATCCTAAGACAAGGATCACCCCATACTATGCTCTTCAGCATAACTTTTTCAAACGAACCAGTGACGAGGGAACTGTTACCAACCCGGGAAATCCTCCTCAGTCAGCCGGTTCCAGCTCGAGTCCTTCAGCCATGGATCACCTCCAATCTCTTTCATCTGGTGGAGGGGGTGGTAGTCAGCATGGTTCGATTGGGAGCAGCAGCGGTATTTTGGGCACTTCAGGTTCAAGTAATTATGGTAAGAATTTAGTTTATCCCTCTTAATGTTGTATAAATTGGGAGTAAATGTTTTTGTGGAGAATTACTTCAGATGTCCAAATGCATTTGTATTCTATATATGACGGCCTTTCATTGGTGGTCATTTGTAACTTCATCAAATGGCTACTTTCTTCAAGGCCTATATCAAATTTTGGATTCATGGGGATCGGTAGGAATGATTCCTTCGGTTCATAATTGCGTCAAATACATTTACGTGTTCTATTGTCACTTCTTTCTGTGAATGTTTAGTTGAGTCTTATGTATTAGGATTAATTATTTATTAGGTTATGGTTGGTAAGAAGGAGATGGCTTACTAATGCGATTGTTTGGTTTGGTGCAGGTGCTAGAACAAGAGGAAATACTATTCTTCATCCACATGGGCATGGTCACAATATACAGCAAAGTTTATTAAATCCCTTTTTAAGTCACGCGTCAAATTCGTCTTCGTCGAATCCCCTCTTTTCGAGTTCGTCTCAACAACCGACTGTCCTTGGAAACCACTTAACGACTAATTCAGGCTCAGGAGTAGTGACGACGTCCATAGATATGGAATGTGAGTCTCCGCGTTTGTCCGGCTCAGCGGGGTCATCGATGGTGGGTGCAAGTTCTGGTTCTTCGTACCACCACTCGTCATCATCGTCCCGTCTTCATAATTCGAACTCAAACAATACTAGCCTCCCACCCTCGCTTAGTCATGCTCACCACCCGCATCTACATGGACGATCTCTAATCAGTGGTTCCACTCCTGGTGGCTCGTCCTCATCTCGTCATCCCTCCCAACAACAGCCCCAGTCCCATTTAGTGTCCTCAACTATGATGGACAGTGGAGCGACAGCGGCCGTCGTTCATGCGCTTAATACTCGTCTGGGTTACGGTAATAGTAACGGACCCGAGTCTCTAGATTTTACTTCATTGGCCACGTCGAGTGGTGGTGGTTCTTCAGGACCTTCTTCCAATTACCCTTTCATGAATCTCAATGGACCTCATCCTAGCAGTCTAGACTGTACCCAAACTGGCAGTTTAAATATGCCTCTTCCCGGAGCCCCGGCCGCCTTCGGAAATATGAACTTGAATTTGTCGGGAACAAATCACCTATTATTAAGTAGTAATTTACCTCATGGTGGTGGTAGCGGTGGTGGTGTTGGTGGTTTGGGCACGAGTTCCTCATCATCGTCAGCTACAACGACGGCGGCTGTTGGAATGATTGGAACATCACAGTCTAGTTTTCCATTGCCTCCAGCTCAGTTCCTAGGAAATTTACAAAACTCTCACCACAGTGTTGTTCTCCCGCCATACGGAACCATCACGAGTTGTAGTAGTAGTGGCGGTGGCGGGGGAAGCAGTGGTGGTGTATTAGGTGGTTCGGAGTCTGGAAGTAGTGCAAGTAGTAGTGACTTAGGATTGAGAGACAGGGAAGGAGGGAAAGGAAACGGGAACCTTTTGATGTCACTCTCGTCAAGGAGACAAAATACTGTGAATAATAGTTCGGAAGAAGACCGCGACGAGTCTCCAATGATATGCGTTCAACAAAGTCCCGTCGCAAGTCATTAACCAAGACTTGGTCCTAGATGCTCAATATATTTATTATAATTATTTAAACTAATTATTATCAACATCCACTTTTATTGTTACAATTATAGTAATATTATTACGCAATTAATTATTAACTGTTACATGAATACAACTAGTAGGAATTGATTTTAAATACTTGCGGTAAATAATAATTAATTATTCTGAAAACTGTACACATGCATATATCGAACTATGATATTTAAGATAATCAAACATTAGTTTTGTCAGAGATGATTAATTTTTATTAATCATGTAAGAATTTCACCTCCCACGCTTGTTGTTTTCAACATCAATATAAAAATGTCAAAACAATATCGCGCAGTTTTGCCAATACTGTATATGTATTTATGCTATTATTGAATTTTACTGGTAAGATTAATTATTATTATGTACTAATCTACGTAATAATGGTTTTGAAGCATCATTTAATCACTTCAACGTAAATTATTGTAACATAGAAACGTACGTGAACGCTTGTAGTTTTCCTTGATCTTATTAATATTATCATATAATTGTTAGTAAATTTATGCATAGTGGAGAGTGAACTAAAGTGCTATCTGTCGCAAAGTTTTAAAATACGGAAATCAAGAAATTAATATAGTGAAAAGTATAATTGAATTATTGTACCCTTGAATATGAAAACAATTATGGAACCAGCACTTGTATTTGTATTCGTCCTGACGTCATTCTTATTATTATATTACGTCTATGCGTAATTTGTACTTTCAACGAAAAGTTGTTCTCGTCCTTCGTATGTTATGAGAATATGAGGGTAAATGAAGCTACTCGCTCATTGTTGGCGTGGTTTTAATACCATCAATAATTATTTTATTGTGGAGAACACATGAGATTATGTTATCGAAATAATCGTATTAAATGACTATTGAAGGTAAATTAAATGATGAATTGAGTGTTGTTGTCACTGCATTAGCGTAGTTAGGTCCTCAAGACTCTGGAAAAATGATTTCTCTTGTTAATGTTAACAAGTTCGTGGAAATAGGTCAGAATTTCGATTTGATTTACTTTGGTAATCCATAAATGTATTAATTGGAATGAAATTCGCTTTAAGTTTTTAGATGCAGTGCAGCCACAGTAATGATTGCTGATCCGCATTGTTTGAGTTTCGTCAACTAAGCATCCAAACAATATACTCGTGAATTATTCCTCACATAACATTAATGAAATCATGAAATGCAATGGGTATGTATCCGTGTGGAGACTTGAAGCTGGAGTGCATGCTACGTGTATTAGTACCAATAAATAATGAATTAAAATTATTATTGCAACTATTTCTTACACCCAAACGTTGGTCTCTGCTCGTAAAATTGTCGATATTAGAAGATTTAGAAATGTTTGTAAAGATGTGCTTGTCATGTAAACGTGGAAGTATTTCCAAATATGAATTCATAAGTTATGCGCAAAGTTACGACGCCAGTTAATACTGTAGCCAATGTTGATTTCCTTTCTTTGATTAAAAATCGTCATCACATAATCGTAGTGAAGTTTAACTGTTTATAATGCAACTCATATTACCATTCAGATCCATTAAATTCATCCGGAAACTAAGCACTGCGTTGATTGAAAATTTAATTATTAGCGTTTAGAAAACCTAACATATTTATTTATCTAGAAAAAGAATATTTGTAAAAAAAAATCGAATGTCTACAAAATTGATAAGATGGTTTGAAGGTAACCCATAACATGCATTCGTGCTTCAAAGTAGCGCTACCACGCGATACACAACATTGCATTTTTATGTGGTATTATTTAAATGACTGTCATACTTAAGTGAAACGAGAATATGATTGATCTTGATCTTGTTATAATGCATGTGTATTGTATTAATTATTATGAGTCAGTGTTTGAATTATTCCTGGGTGAAATTTAATGTGAACCGAAAGTTTTAAAGAGTTCAAAATAGGGGAAAAGAATTTTAATTGTTTTGAGTTGTATGCAGGGTGTTTTAAAATATTTATGTTGATATCACTTATAGTAGTTACTTAAATATGATACAATTTACTAAGAAAAGGGATACATATAAGATTAATTTGAAAGCATGCCTATAAATACACGTCGAAATCAAATAATTTCAGAATAAAACAAAAAGATTCGTTTTTATAATTTAAAGCTTTGTCGGATGGCATTTTATGTTCAGTTCGATATTTTGTGGTCGCAGTAATAATTTCAGTAAAAAAGTTGGCGCAGTTGAACCAAAGTATCTAAGTGTATCATGCATGTTTAATTTTGTTTCAATGTTTCAACGTAGTACTGCGCAGAAATCCACCTTGTTCAAGGTTTTCACATTTTGTTTGCAGGATAAAAATGTGAAAAGAGTATAAGACGTAACCAATAATTAATCAAGAAAATGATTTAGCAGCAATTGTTAATTTTTTTGTCAGTAAAGTAGTATAAAAAGCTAAGCAAGCTCTAAGTGTAGAGTGTGCTAGATGTTGATGTATAAACGTAGGGTAAATGCAGTTTATTTATTATTTCAGGTACTGTTTACGATTTGCTACAATGAGCTTGTTTGTTTTCATCACTGGTAGACTATTATTAGCATTTCTTACTCAAAATTTCTGTGTTGTTTTTTGGAATTTATGGAGCAGTCGAAATTATTTTGGTTTGCAATAATAAGAAAGGAAAGTTTGAATGATGTTCATTGATGATTCAATATTTATTGTAATTTTTGTAACGACTGAAGATGGAAAAAATAGGCGTTAATGAACGAATAATTTGCTGACATAAAAATGATTTTTCCTTAGTCTAAACGTACACACCATGTTGTTTCACATTTGTTTCTAACTGTTGTTTATGTAGTACTGAATATTTTTTCCACCTTAACTGTGAGATTTATGTTGTATGAGCGCTAATTGATGCTTATACAATTGTTGTTCAAAACTAATATTTTATAAAATTTAGAGGAAGAATGTTTTTTTATTGAAATAATTTCATTGCAAAAATTGTCTATATATGAACTGTTTTGCAATAACACAGATACTGTTTGCTGGTCAGATTGAATTGGGCAAACGGTAAGCTTGCTGAAGAATTTATTGTTCATAATGACTTCAGATATCTATGTAATTATTAATTATTACGATACTGATCCCTTATTGTCAATTGCGAAAAAGCTCACTATTAATTTGTCTTTTTTGGACTGAAATAATTATTACTGTTGTTACCTCCTCGTGGATATCGATTGCATTTTTGTCGAATGGAAAACCAATGTTTTACAAATGGCCGCGCGCTTGTCCTCGAGTAAAAAATTTGTCAGCATTTAATCCTGGGATTTCAAACTGTAAAAAGACTTCATTCCAGTATAAAAACATTTTGGATAATCATGCCCAATGCATCCAGGAATTTATAATAATTGGCCTCTTTTTTGTGGTGTGCTGAATGTAACATTGTCCTATTGATTAATTATTATTGTATCGTGAGAGTATTTATTGTATAAGACATTTTAAGACTTTCGTTAAAGGTTTGTTATGAGTATATTCGATCGCATCTTTTAGCATTATTTCCTGCGAACGGATATTTTCCTCCTTTTGTATCGCAGAACTGGATTTTAGACTGATTACACTGTAGCTCATAAACTTTTACCTATATATTTGTCATGAATTACAATGGGCGTTCCACGATAAAATATTTAATACTTGAGAAAAATAGTTTGTCGCAACAATTCATTTTTATCGAACTGACTCGCATGGACAAAAAATTCTTGTTATTTCGAACTAAGAAGTGTTTAAAGATTCCTATAGCACAAGGAGGAAAAAGTGTACTGGTGTGTTTCCAAAATGAGGAAATAATAACAGTCTATTAAAAACATGGTTTTATTGCGAAAAATGAAGCCACTTTTGGCTTAAAAACGTGTTCTTTTGAGTTCATCCCATACTATTTCACTTGTCTGAAAACCCTGATGTTGTATGTAAATAATGCAAATTTATTGTTGTACTGGTGGTTGAGTAAACCGTAATTGAATATGACGTGTGGAACAATTAAATTATGCATAGAACGTATGAGTAAAAATTTATAAAAATATATTGGAATCTCTAATTTAGTGTGAAGAAGGCATCTTCTCTTGGAAGATTAGATGATGATAACGTTTAAATTATCACATTCAGACTTAACATGTATTGCTGACGGCTTTAAGAAAAAGTACCTTTTTAAATAATTAATATTAAAAGATGAAAGTAGCGATGTAAGTTTTTGTATGTGTTATATTATAATACATGCATAAGAGGTTTAAATGAATGTATTTAATACAATTATTATTATTATCAATGATCAAGGAAAATTTCGAGAGGAGCGTGTAGTGCATATATACAAACGAAATAAAAATAATCTAAAAAAAATTACAAGTGGATTAAGAAAGGTGAATGCATGATGCATGTAAGTTATACATTATCTAAACTTAAAGTTTATAAAGGATAAATTGTACGTTAATTTATCGACATGACGGATGATTACTGTTAAATAACCTTTCGTGTAGTCCCTTAATTTATAGACACGAGCATTTCTGTTCCAATTATTAGATTGTCGACAATTCATACAATTTAAGGACGCGACTTAAGTTATCAAAGTAAACGTGTGGAGTTATTACGAAAAATAAATGAAAAATAAAAAGGATACTGCGGCTATAAAATTATAATAAGGAAATTATCGGCGACAAAATAAAGTGTGAAAGTTTTCTATTATAATGTTAAAAATTGGTAAATAATATTCTAAGATTATATTATAATAATGTGGTATTTCATTACATACTAAAAAGTGTAGTAAATGTAGCTTTAAATAGAAAAACCACGTGTATCATTCACGCTAAATATGTATTATGGTCATAGTCAAAACTTAACCGTAGGAGTTACATACATTACATAAGAATTTACGGAACGTACGGTGGATCTTCACCCTAATTGCGGAAAATAAAAAATATTGTATTACAGAAAACATGGCATATTACGTATGATATACCACTTATACTGTAGGCAAATGGAGAAAATACAGCAAGATTGTCATTTTTCTGTAAGAAGTATTTAATGCGGGGGTTATTTGACAAAATTTGTGTGACTCTTGCAGACATATTTCTTACCAAAAAATGTGTTAATCATTGTGGCAATACTTTCATTTGTTACCATACTTGTAGCCAGTGTTTCATGAAATAGATGGACGAACATTTTATAGGAGTACAGTAAATCCGATTTATAATGAATTTAAAAAGGAAAAATCATGCTTTTTGGGTTTTAAAAGGAAATTATTCTGAAATTGTGTCTATATTTTTCTTACATACTACACACACACATATATATGTATAGTTTACTATTGTTTGCATTCACCAAAGAATGGATTTAGTGGGGATGTAGAAAGCATTACAAGTACATTTTATAACCGTCAAGAATAAAAAGAAAGTCAATAATAATTATTGTTACTTGAATAAGTAGAGAATATTTAATGCGTGCGATAAGTATCAGTGTAATATAATAGTAGCTCATTTACAGTATTGATATGACTGTGTCTATTATCTTTTGTTACACGCTGGATTTCTCCATCACAATGAACACACTTCATGCTATGTCAGATAAAACTATCTATACAGTGTTAAATTAAAAAAAGTTGCTCCACAGATTTTTTTAAAAATGCCAATAAAATCAATTCAGTGAAAAAATAACAATTGGGTGATTTATTTCCGCACACATCGCACATTCACATGTGTACATTACTAACTTGTCTCAGCTCACAACACAACTACTGATATCTTATTAACTAAAAGCTTCGTGGTCTGGATGATGATGATGAAAATGATTGTCAACCTGTATGTACATTACATGCTGTACAAGCGTGCCTTTTTTTTTGCTTAAAAAAACTCTACTGACAATGAGAACGTTCCTATCCGCATCTGCGGATGGCCTTTTTCTAGTATCTATATAATAGGCAAACAAATCTACTACTATAATATTATTACTAAACATTATATCAATAGACGGTACGGACAGGGCAAAGGCAAAGGTTGGGAAAGGAATTTTCATTTAAGTAACCCCAGAATCTTTGAATTTCGGTCAAAAGGTAGAGCATCTCCCTACTACTACAGTGACTCATACTGTCTCATATTTTCCATGCGCAAACCGTATGTACTTTGAATTTTTTAAACATTCTGGGCTTACGGAGTTTAACGGAGTTTTACTTGAAATTTGAAGTTCAACAATTTAAATGGCACTCAAAACGGGGGTTATCAAGTTTCACGAAACCATGAGTTACAAGGTAGACTAGCAATGAATTGAAGTGCCAAACTTACCTTCTCTATTGTTAGAATAAGTTTATGGTCAACTTGCTGGGCTACCGGATTTTTTATTTGACGAAAATTATCTTTATGAGATTTTGCTAATTCTTCTCGACTGGTGTGCAATTTAAAAGCAAGCATCTGGAGTTTCCTCACCTAACGACCTCAAACCTCAACTACTGATTGATGAAGAACCAACGCTTCTTTTATGTCATTGGCCGTAAAATCATACTCAGCCAGTTTAAGTCTTATATCTTGTTCCCAAAGGCTTGACTCTGGTAGTTCCTGCTGCTTCATCTCAAACAGCTTTTGCTACTTATTAACTTATTGTGACCGAGTAAACTCTTGCATATTTACCTTCAGTCAACGAAGCCACTGATTCGGTCTGATAGCTTCGCACATGCTGTCTCTGCAATCTTTACACCTCTTCCAGTTTCTGTAGCTATTCTTTACTTCGATGAAAATGACCGTATCTTTGAGCAGTGCCTCACGCGTTTTCTCATACTCTTACATAATTTATTTGGGATCAGTAGTTGCATGTTGCATCCAGTCCCTAAGGTTGTAGGAGAGGGGCCAATTGCTGAAATTTTTCCTTTCTGCTACGCTTTCATTTGCTCCGAACTGCTTCAACTGCTGCTACTTGTATGTGCGGTTCGAGCTCTCCTTCGCACTTCTCGTTTCAAATTCTCTTGTGTTCCTCAGGTAATATATGGTTGTACATAGCTTTCTTTTGGAGCGTGAGGATCTCAGACGTGTAATTTCTTCCTGATGCTCCATCAGCCTGGCTTTTTTAGATCCTCGTTAATGTAGGGGTGTGTTTTTTATTCTCTTAGCTGGACTTGCTAAATGCAGCCTCTAATATAGCAAAAACGTTTATTGTGTGGTGGCTCTGAATGCTTATCTGTTTCCAACTTACAAGAGGAATGCTACAAAGATAGAGAAAAAGAGAGTACTTGGAGAAAGCTTGATGCGAAGGAAATTCGCAAACATAATACATATTTTCTCTTGAATCCATCAAGTAAAACTTGTGAGGAGAGAAGGGAGACGGGGGAACTAGAAGTGACTCTTATACTTACCTGAATAGGACTCCATTGCTTAACGAAACTGAGGAGACGTACTGTGAAGACGAATAAGTATGTATACGTACAAATTTTCCCTTTTTATTGTCCTCTGTCATTAGATACCTAAGCGCTTGCTGATAAGGATAATCATGTAGATGAAAGGAACAGGAGGGTATAGTAAATGGGAATAGTTCCTACGTCCCAAGCTTATGTTATAATAAAGGCAAATGAACATAATATCTCGATTTCAATAATGTATCAATTTTCACTATTCCTTCGATCTACCTCACTCATCAATTGAAATCAAGGACGAAGTGCCGGTTTCCTCTCCCATAAATGCACAGCTCCACGTTAATCCCTCATTTCCAAGATTCCAAGCAACGTAATTGTGTGGGAATAAATGAGAAAGTTAGACACTTACGCATTGCTATTACAATAAAGGGAGTGTGCTTTGCCTGTAAGCCCTTCCCCTTTAAGAGCACTTGAAATACATTGGCAATAGTCACGAGGTGGTAATGATGAGGGTATTTTTAATACCAACGAAATACCTAGGAATCGACCAACGGCGAATCCGATCCACAGTCACGAATGAATCTTCCTCAAAGTCCTACATCTATGTACTTACATGTTAATTTAAGCTCGGAAAAATTATTAAAAATCGGTATAAACTTTTCGGTGAAAAGATTCAGTCCTTGTTCTTGGTAGAAGGTAAGAATGGAAGTGGCCAGGCTAACAAGAGTCAATAGCCTCTTATCATCCCAAAGGCTTTCCATGGATGTATTGAAGTCAATGGGTACCAAAACCGAGGTTCCCCAGTGTGTACCCAACCCTTTTTCATAGGTTTTTCCTATATTTATATTATCCGAGTGAAAATTCTGAACCTATTGAGTGTACTGCATAGGTGTAGTAACTATAGTAAAATAATCTACCGTCTCCACAATCAAATAAGAAAACTATGTAAGTGAAATGACAGTATCTCAAGCAAGTACATCGTTGGGATGCCTAAATCCTTGTGACTACTAATTGATACAACACCATCAAAACCACTGTTAAAAACTGTAAGCATCGAGCAACTAAATTGTATGAAGTGAATGCACAAAAATAATTTTGCTCTGGAGCCATGCAACGTACAATTTGTATTTATGTGCAAACAAGGAATTTATTTGGTTTAAGTATATCATTTATAGTTGAAGGAAATCCGTAGTATTTTTTTCAAAGGAATGTTGTGTGCATGTTTCTATAAAAGCACGGGTTAGGAAATTTGATAAAGGTGAATTCTTAACTAAAGATTATTTTAATCAAGTTGTAGGAATCATGTCAAAATAAACCGTTTCCCCACGTCTAGACACAGCGCTTTGCTCGGCTTCCCTTTTTAAGTCCCGAGCTCGCGTTGTCCAAAATAAAGTTGAAAATGAAGCTGTACAAACAGCTATGCTTACAAAATTCACGTAGGTTAAAATTCGTGGATTTTTTTCTACAGAGTTGCCAACAATCAAGGGATAAATGGAGGATACTAAACCTCCTGCGACGGTAATCACTCCAGCCACCGTAGTATTTACGAAGATATATTTCTCAATGTACGCGTACAAGGCTGGGTACACTGTGGACATTCCCACTCCAATTGTTACACTACCGATCCACAGCCAAGTGGGGGACGATCCTCCGAGAATCAATAGAATTATGTTGGATACCAAAATAATGACTATGTTCCCAGTGAAGAGTAAATGAGGGGCCACTTTTAGCACAAGAAATATTCCAATAAGTCTGCTGAAACAAAATCCTAGTTGAAGGCCAAAGAGCACGTGCGCCCCCTCGGATTCCGTGAATTGGACTTCAGAAAAATGGCTGAATGTTGGTAAGAATTGTGATGTGCAGAGCTCGAGAGCTGCATAAAAACCAATAATGGAACTTGCGAGTGCCACTAAAAATACTTTCCTTCGCAATGTGTCTTGAGGAATAGAGGGAGCAGCAATCTCCGAAACGTTTCTCATTGGTTCATTTTTGTTGAAATTCACAATCCTTTTTTTATAAGCGAGGCCAAGACAAGCGTGCATGAGGATTGTAGTTACAACTAAACCCGCTACCACCAAAAATGGAATGTACATATCTGGATTGGTCGCGGGAGAGTCGGTAGTGGTCGTAGTGCTAGTATTTTTGGATTTATCCGTTATAAATGGTTCCACAATTAGAGGGGGCACTAGTGTTCCAAGCGAGTAAGCAAAATGCTGGCAGAGAATATAAGGGGCGGATTCATGTCGCCAAGCATCAATCATCCAAGCAATTTGAGCTGTGTCGAAGCCACCAATTCCTAATCCAATGAAGCTGCTTATAGAAAGAAAAACTGAGAACGACGCGTGTGGAATAGTGACGAACGGGATGACCAGGATAAACAGGTGAAATAACGAGTAAAGTTGTCGGTTCAAATAATTTAAAAGAACAGCACCTGGAAAATAATATGATATCACTAAATCCAATGGAAACGTAAAAATTATTAACATCATGTTTTTTATCTTACCCAAAAGGGCGCTCAGTAAATATGATATCTGTATGACAGTAAAGACTTTGGATACTTGGTCCACTGTGGTATTGAATTTATAGCTGAAATCCAGAACGAGTGGGTTGAGGAAGGGGACACACGTACCCTACAAAAAGAGAGACAAATTCCATAACATGTAACGAGGAATAAACCGAGTAATCTAATAATGAGGTAAAGAAATTTTGAAAACACAACATTTTTTATGAGTATCCTATGCAGATTGTATTGAAATAATTTGTTTAGTGTTGCATTGAACTAAAGGTATACATACCACCACAAAATTGCTGTAACATAGTATAAAAGTTAATACATATTTCTCCCTTCGACTTGATAAGGAGTAAATAGAATCAGAGGCTTGCGTCATAATGAAGACAGAATTTGAAGACTAGTTGGACAGATCTTATGGTATAATACTACCGGACCTTGTGTAAAATGAATCTGACTACATGCTAGAGTTGCGGTGAAGTCTTATGTGTCCTCAGCTCATCCGTATGAATCTTTATTAGATTTGCTAACTTTTAAAGTCAAGGTTGTGATAATAAAGCTGCCTTATCCCTACAGCTTTGCTCTTTAATTTTTTTTTGTCCGACTATAATACATTCCGTTTTGCTTGCTATACTTGCGTATTACCATAACAAGGATTAGGTTAAAGATGAACAGGTTTGTTTTAATTGCACATGAAAAGCCAGTAGTTCAATATCATATTGACTATATACTCAAGTATACGACCTTGATAATTACCGATTACTTTTTTGGTAGCTTTCAATTGCCGAATTGCCCGTCAATTAGGTTGATATTGAACAATTCAAAGCATGTTACATATTACGGATACTACTTTTATAGGCATGTAGCTAATGACATGTTTAGCAAACAGTAACCCTGCTGGTAATAAATCGTCAACTTTGTAAAGGTGCAGGAATACCATTTTCAGTGCAGTTTTTGGCGTATGAAGTCTGCTTGTATAAAAGAGGGATTGCATATTGAATGATATCAAAATAGTGTTCGGATGAATGGTTATTGTGCAAAATCTTCTCATTAGATCTATTGAGTCTTCGATGTACATCCAACAGTCTTTACACGCATTGAAAATTATATCATTTAAAAATTTGGTAAAAAAAGGTCGAAAATTTAAAATCATTTATTGGTGTCTTGTGAAGTTGTGAATTTGGGTAATCCAAAATATTTGAGGATCCTGGGATGTCAAGGATTTTATAAGGAATAGGTGTATTTTCGCTAAGGATTTTTTTTATGTATATCTCTTTTTATTTTTAGTTCCTGGGCCAAGTTCATTACAATACCCCATGAGTAGGGGAGTATTTCCTACATCTGTACAATATAAAGGAAATGATGAAGTAAAGCAAGTGGAACTTATTCTAACAAGTGAAAACAGTTTTGAATGAAAATTCAATGAAAATGTAAAGTCAAAAGTGCTGGACGTGGAAACCTTTAAAATTTAACAGGGAGCCCTGTAGAATTACATGGACTAGTAAATGTTTGTAAAAATTATATATTCAACAGGGGAACCTGTTAAATTGTAACTGGTTTTCACGTTCAACACTTTAGACCCAGGAATCCTGTCGATTTTCGAAATTATTTTTTAGAGTGTACAGAACTTAATAGCCCCAATGTTAATGGAAGTTTTAAATGTCATATGAATGTTGTAATGAAAATTCTATACGTAGTCAAAGCTGGTCTGGCACCTGAAAGCCTCGCAGTTGTATGCATTGGTCTCACAAAACATTTGCATGCATTCTTTATTTTAAATTAGTTTGACCTAAGTTGCACAATTACCTGTAAGTATGTACTGTAATGATTTCCCCTTGTTTGAAATGGACTTTTAGTACATCCTGCTTGTATGTATATATCTGTAATTATACTATACACCAGGTTATAAGTAATGCATCTTCTGCTAACTTTCGTGAGTTTCTTACATTTCCAGGGTTTATGGAGGGGGCTTTGCATTTTGCAAAATGAATACTTTAATCCGATATTTGAATATGCATAAGACTGGACAGAACAACCAGAGACATTGACTTCTTCAAATGAGAGTTATCGACCATCTCTGAGGCGGCAGCAATAGAACAACCTCTGTTTATGTAGTAGTTTGAAAGAAGCTGAAATAAGTGTATTTGAGGTTAATAGTAAGCAATTGCAGAGGAAACCGGAAAAATTTTAGTTGGTAAGTTGATACATTAAATCCTTAGAGCCATTATAAATGTATGAAATTTTATGGTAAAAAAACACTGAAATCTAAAATTACAGCAACAATGCCCAACTCAGACAGGCCTAGAGACCTCAACCTCAACAATCAAAGTTTGGGCACTGCCCTGGGAATTGCTGGAGTTGCTCTCGGAGGTCTTGTGGGTTACATTGTCGGGAAGACTAGTCCCTCGCCGAACCGCCCTAACGTTCCCATGATGTCACCACGGACTTCCCCCTTCCCTCCTCGGAAACTGGACGAGGAGTTCAATGAGCCGTCAACTTCCGCTGTAGCAGCCTCCACCGTACCAGCTACTACCAAAGAATGCATGATTTGTCTGCAGAAATTCGAGGACATCAAAAAACAGGGAGGAGATGTCCACACTACACCCTGCGGTCATATCTTCTGCCACCCGTGTATTTATCAGTGTCTTAGTCGGTATAAATCATGCCCGGTTTGTCGGGCTAGAGTTGGCCCGCGGGATACCATCAGAATCTTTTTGTGAGTTCTGTGCTTATGATCTTCCCTATTATGAAGAGTTGTGATGATTTCAAAGATTCGATTCATGCTCATATGTAGCATAAATTACACGTCCTGAATAACTAGTGCTGATGAATCCAGTTAGAAATAGAGCAAAATGTAGAGTGGCTTATTAATGTAAATAATTTTATTCTTCTACTTTCATGGCGAATATTATACATAATTGACATTAAGATAAAATACTGAACATGCAGTGCTGTTAAAGCCACCATTACTAAAATTCAGCTTCGGAATGTCAAACAAAATCTTTTCAATTATTTTTTCCAGTAAGGAAGAAAAAATACTTTTCGTAACTTTGGAACAAAATGTGTAAATTACATGGGTTCATTAAAATTAAGATTAGTACGTAGCTATTTCAAAGTTCGATGTAGTGTATTTAAATCCGCAAAATTTTTTTAAGAAATAAAAGTAAACGAACCTCTCCATACCTTATCACATAAAGCAGCATCCTGTGAAAGCAAGAATTTGTGTGCTATTTATAAACCTGTTTCACGCAATTCACATACATGCTTGTTTGTACCAGAGATTTTCATTACCATTGAATTCATTCAGCAACTATTATAATTAATAATTTCTAATTGTTTATTAAAATTTAAAAGTACCAAAATTCTCTAACATCTATAGTTTTTCCACTAAAATGGTTAGTATTGACGTTAGTATGGTATCACAATAAGAACTTAATACGTTTCCTTTCACATATACACTAATACAATTACTTCAATTTATTATACCTTGTGGAATTGTTGCAACGAGTTAACCAGAATAAAGCTGAGAATGCACAGGTGCAAACGCCAATACTAACGTAGTTTACATAAGTCATTATTTGTGGATGACTCTCCACTGAATTCCCCACAATTATAGGATAAATCGAAGACACTAATCCTCCTGCCACAGTAACCACTCCAGCTACAGAATCAGTTACAAAAATGTATTTCTCAATGTAAGCATAAATTGATGGATAAACCGTGGACATTCCTACTCCAATAGCTATACTTCCAATCCAAAGCCATTCCAGCGATGATCCACCCAATACCAATAATATTGTATTAGAGATCAAAAGTATCACAAGATTTCCACCGAAGATAAAATGTGCAGGTATTTTCAACACTAATATAATACCCACGAATCGACCAATAGAGAAACCCAACTGAAGTCCAAAAAGAACCCTAGCGGCGTCGGTTTCCGTTAATTTAACTTCCGAGAAATGAGAAAAAGTTGGTATAAACTGTTGTGTACAAAGTTCTAGTCCCGAATAGAAGCCAAGGACGCAACAAGTAAGCCCTATGAGACAAATTTTTGATCTGAAATTGTTCTCGGGTTGTGATATCGAGACAGTGTCTCTATCCCGAGCACTCTCTTCCGATGTTCCAGGAACTTCTTCATCTTCTTGTGACGATTCTTCTATGAGAACCTCTTGGTCTTTCTTGGGTCTAAATGCAAGAAAAAGTGCAAACTGGACAAATATTGCTACGATCGCCAATGCTCCTGCTATCCAGAATGGAATAAATAATTCAGCGTCTTTCACTGGCTCGACAGTTGCCGTCTCGTTACTCCCTCCCGTACCGTTCTTGTTGGTTAAGAAGGGGGCAATTAATAAAGGAGGCACTAATGTTCCCAAGGAGTAGGTAAAATGTTGAGTTAAAATCCAGGGTGGGGATTCATCCCGCCAAATATCTATTATCCACGCGACTTGACCAGTATCGTAACCTCCTCCTCCAAGCCCAATGAGGCTGCTGAAGATAAAAAACTCCGTCAAGGTAGTTGCGTTTGGTATGGTAAATAAAGCTGTTGTCATTAATGTCATCGAAAGCAGCAAAACTATTTGTCGGTTGACAAACTTGAATACCACGGTGCCTACAAAGGATCACAAACAGTTTCATTCTTTAGCCCTCCCTGTATATAGAATAGCATCTGCTATTTTTATAAGGTAGAGCTAAAGAGTTTTCAGGCTGTCCTTACTCATTAAAGCGCTCAAAAGATAACCGATCAGGATGACTGTAAAAACCAATGACACTTGGTTAACAGGAGCATTGAACTTGTGACTGAACTCCAGCACCAGAGGACTCAGAAATGTATAGAATATGCCCTGTGAAAATAAAAGTAATAATTATTCTGACCTTCTGAAGTACACAAAAAATCTACATCTATAATAAATACTAATTTTAGTGATCTTCACTTACGATCACAACATTGCTGTAATACACTACGAACGACGTGGCATACTTCTTGGGCCGTGATGATGTTGAAAAAACTGAGTCTGGCCTGTGATCCATTTTTATAGCAGTTCACGTCAACAAATTATGCCTGCAAAAATAGTATAAGTAAGTATAAGTTTAACTTTGCGGTTTACACAAAATTAATATTAAGAGAATAATTAGCATTATTTATTTATGTTACATGACCTTTACTGATAACTTGTGCCATATGAAATTAATGCTACAGTTTCCGTTAGTTTACTCAACAATTACACAAAGTTAGGTTGTCAAGCCTTTTATAATTGACTTTCAAAATGGTGCTTTTAAATGCATCCGAACAGGTGCTGTGAAGTTTGTTATCAATCCTTTCTCTTAATCTAATTATCAGAAGTAACAGGACGTTTAAATAAAGAGTAATCATTTCTATTAGAAGCGAATTATCTCTTGACAAATATTGACATTTTGACACGTATTTACTTTTTCTTCAGCAGGTAAAATAAAGAGTCATACGTCTTATTATTGATATCCTTTTAAAATGTTGGCACCGAGAAATTATTGTTTCGAGAGTAATAATTGTTTATTTCTCGTGTGCCTCACACATTGTTCTCATATTCACAATCTCATTTTGGCTTGCTTACTTGTCATTAGCACTGCGCTTCCGCTGACACTTGTAAATATTTGCTGTTGATTTGTACCCAGTTAAAACTAACTATTACTGTTAAGTAAGATTAGGGCTAATGATAATGATAGAATTTTTATGAGACATTCACAAGCAATGTGTGAATACTGAAACACTATAAATAAAGTACTGACAAAATTGAGGGCGTTTTTTTACACATTCTGTCCAATATTTAATTTAAAGGCTGGTTTACAGATGCTCCTTACAGCCACTCTATTTTAGCTGGCCATACTTACTTACTTTCTACGACTGAGTTGAGAGTGAAGAGTAACTGAGTTGAGTAATTCATCCATTCATCCTACACCTTGATCCAGATCCTGAATCAGCTGTATAAGCTTTTGAATGGGTTGTATGTATGTACATACGTACTTACCAAGGATTGAGGCAGGAACTGAATGAGGTACGTAAGCGAGAAGCTTCTAAAAAACGGCACATATGATGTACGTCAAAGGAAATGTCAACGAGTGTAGCTCTATATGCTGAAACATAAAAATCATCGCTCCGCGATAATTTGATGCTGTCGCGTAGGGCGGCGTCAGCCCACCACACCGTCCCCATAACCCCT
>JAQFXU010002588.1:0-19906 GCA_034693705.1 Spatulosminthurus flaviceps
GGGAATTAGCATGTACTACAATGTATAAGCGAGTTGTGCATATAGCTCCTTTTGGACTTTAGCCGACGATATGTTATGGCAAAAGCTTTTATGAGCGGGTATTTAGTTCGAGCAGAATTTGGCTCCATCTCCGATGCAAGCTGCATAAGCCAAGGCATGTGGAATATAATTTTGCTCTACAACTCCACTTAACAAATGAGCAAAAGGGCCTTTAGTAAATATAAGAACATCATCCCCACCATGAGTCTCGGACCCAAGTGGGATAGTTGTAGGTTGCTTGAAATCAATTTCATTAAACTTCTCCGGCGTCAAGTCAACACGTTCTTTGGAACTGGAATTTCTGTAGCCGGGACCATTGGCGTAATGCAAAGTAGTGTACGGAAGGAAGTCTACGTCAGAATCATCCGCGATTTCGAGGAGAGGATTGCCTCGAACTGGATACCCGGAAATGGACATGACGTGAGCATGGTCGGCAGTGACTGTTATTAAAGTGTCATCATCCTCAGTCACGTCGTCGGCATATTTAATAGCTTTTTCAAATTCTAGGGCCTCGATCAAAGCACGTTGGGCATTTGTGGAGTGATGAGCGTGATCAATAAGACCTCCTGCAGACATTAAACACCAAAATGTAGTAGTATACTTTCAGATTTTTCCATACTGATTCTGATTACGGGGAATTTAGTTTACCTTCTACAAAAAGATAAAAACCATTGGGATTTTTCTTCAAGATTTCAACAGCCACACGGGTCATTTCAATTAGAGCAGGTTGATTATGAGCTAGAGCGGTATCATTGTACTCAAGGTCACCCTTGGCAAATAGACCCAGAACGTAGTCAGTTGCTGTAGTGTTTATTTTCAACAGGTCATCTCGGGTGGTTACGTAATTAGCATTAGCGTTTTTATCAGCCTTATGCTTTTTCCACGTTTCAATTAAATTTTTTCCATCCTTTCGACGGCCTGTTCCTCCTTCAGGATCGGCATCTTCTTGTCTCAAGAAATGTTCCCTTCCTCCACCGAGAATCACCTACAATTTATTTGAAGTACTCATTAGTTGTACCCAGCTTTTTAATACAAGCATAGAATGATACTTAAAATATATGTATGTTGAGATTTTTTTGTTAATTTAATTACATTTAAAATTATTACATAAAGAGATTAAATCTTACATTAATATTTTGTCCCGGATCATTCTGAATCATTTGCTTCGCCAAGTCCTCACAGGTATTAGGATCGTAACCATCATTAGACACATCGGCGTCATCATTCCAGCCTCTTTCTGCAATGTGACCATAATTTCCAGACGGACTTGCATCAGTGATCCTCGTGGTTGTAACGACACCAGTGGACTTTCCTGCTGCCTGAGAAGTAAAATATTTTTTAATGAAATTAACATCCATAACTTAAACTCAAAATTAATGAATGTTTCAAAGTTAATTTAATTACTCACTTGAGCCCAAGCTAAAATAGATGAGACATGGTTCGCAGGATCCATTTGACCCTCACATTTCCCACGAGTAATTGCCGAGGTCACTCCTGTCGTCCCATAATTGGTCTTAACTCCTCCCAAATAAGCGGTAGCACTACAGGCAGAATCTGCTACTTGCTTGTCAGTACAATAAGTCTGTCAAGAACACAAGAAATACCAAAATATATTAAACTTAAAAATAAAATTACCCAGTCAAGACTCGAGCACATTCTCTTTCTGTAAGTTACACACTTTTGAAATTCCCAGACTTGGAAAGCTTTCAAAGTGAAGTTCGGCTTCTTCCCCACCATACTGGGATGCCTCCAATTGACCTTTGAAGATCCGAGTGGCTGTTACTGTCGGCAAGGAAAAACCATCTCCAAGGAAGAAAATTATATTTTTAGCTTGACGCTCCAACCTTGAACTCTGAAACTTTGAGCGGAGCGTGTTTTGAGCATTTTGGATCCAGAATTGTGCATCTACAAATTCATCAGATTTAAAATTCAATCTCTTTCAAAAACTACTGTTTTTGATTCAATAATTCAATAATAATTCATTCAAGTTCTACCTTCCACTTTTGTAGGCACCCTAGTTTTTTTATCCAGGAATGATGGGCGCGGGTGCATGGAATCGGTATCTGAAATTCAGGTTAACAATTATTTTAAACTAAAATTATACCGTCGTAATAAGCTAATTAACTTGTTTGAAATTGTATTATTACCATAGTGAGCCCAGCAAACATTGGCAAGGACTGCCAGCAAAAAGACCGGAATAAGTCTCATCGTCTTTAATTTGGAATTATCTGGTCGTTTAATTTAGCTGGAGTTGGAGGAATAAAATGACTCGCTTCGTAACTAAGTGTTGGAGTATTTGTGATCCGAAAAAGCATTTCGTAATTTCAAGTGCCTGTAATGTAAGGCTACACGTGTTGGCTCACACATGCAAACCATTCCTCATTAATCTATATGTAAATGAATTGTAATCGATATCAGTTTGATAAATCCCCACTTAACTTTTATTTATTGACGAATCTAAAAAACTAAAATTATTATTATTAACATCCTAGCAACAAAATCTTATACTTTTAACAGACACAACACTTGCTGTGATATCTCCAATACAATGTAATAGATTCGTACATATTGATCTTGAGCATGCACATAACATATATATGTAGTTTAGCCAGAAGTGTATGGGAGGTGACCCTCTCATCGATTGATCTCTTCGTTTTTATTTTTCTGATTAGATAAAAAGGACGAGGACAAAGTCAGAGCAATAGTCAAGAGCAATTCATTATGTACAACAACAGCCTTCCACAATTATTTTAATAAGTATGGCTAATATTATTTAACACGGTAGTTTTTTAAATGTACATATTACAATCAGAAACCCACAAATCGATGATGCTGCAAAACGTTCTGTGTATTATTAACATCTCACAAGTTTTGAAAAACCTTTATCGAATTCCTATACTTTTGTTTTTTAATAATCAATAGGGACGGTTTCAGGAACGTCGCATTCCACCAAATCCTCCGGAGAAATGGAATAAATACGATCCACCTTAATCCTTGGGATATCTTCGTGAACAGCCGCATCCCGAATTGAGAGATACTCATCAGGAAAAATGAATTTCTCATGATTTCGTACAAAAACACGATGTATTTCCTTCAAAGGCCGAAGACAGATCCGAGCTTCAGGCATTTGTTTACAAATGTTATGAAGCATACTTACGGCATTGAATGCATTTTTAAAGCACTCCTTCTTCCACATTTCCTCATTCTCACTTAAGACCGGTATTGGCTTCGTGTTCTGCTGATTACTATCGTTCCCAGAAGAATAGGAGCTTGTGGAGCAAATGGAGGGTGGGGGTGTAACGGACTGGTAATTATTGCTGGTGGTTTGGCAATTGTTTGAAGGTATCTTGGGTTGAGCTGCTGCTGCTGGTCTTAAATCTGAAGGAACATTAACCACTGATACATGTTCAAGGTCATGGACATCCGAAATCTGCTCAACAAAAGGTGAACAAGAAATTTAAAAGACTAAATAATCAGAAGTTGAGTGTCAATTAAATAAGAGGAGAATATTTAATGTGGTAATTACCAGAGGCTCAATAATCCACGGATGTTTCTCAACCAGGCGCTGCATATCCCGAGCAGTTAATCTCCGGTCGTATCTGCGCATGTACTGGAACAGCCGCGAGTACCATTCTGCGTTTCCAACCCTATCTGGAGATTCCCGCTCTATCTGTTTGAATCTCAAGATGGCTGATTTCCGTTTCTTGGTGAGGCTCACACTATTTATGAAAAAATCCGGATTAGGAAATTAAAATCATCTTTAAAATATTCAATTCAATTAAATGCTTTATTCTTGAATGGGAATTTAAGCTTACCCCCGAGCTTTACCAAGAATCTTGTCATTGGTGGAAATATTCATATTCCTTGGACTAGAAGAGGCCCTAGTATTATGATTAAAAGCAGTGTTCTTCTTCACTAAAATGAAAAAAATACGCAAAAATAATTGCAGGCTTGTCAACCAATTTCTCATACACATAAAATATTTTCGGTGTTGTTTATTTTAAAAGTAAAAATGATTTAGTACTTCCGTTGTAGAACATTAAAATTTCCTATAATTTCCGTTAAGCTTCCCTGCAAAAAACAAAAAGTTTTCTTAATGTAGCAAGAATATTTTTCTTCTTATTACACGTTACGCTTTTTTATTGTAAATAACACACATTTATAGCTCTAAAAATCCTTTGTTAAAAATAGTATAGTTTCCTTAAATGAGCATTAAAGCTTAAAACTGAGTGAGTTGGATAATTTTTCCCAGTACATCATAAAAATGACGCCACAAAAAATTATCTCCAAAGATGCCAAAGAATTAACGATCTATTTTCTAGTAAAATATAGTACTAAAATTCTTATGAATCTTGCGAATAAACTTTAATAAACGGCAGAGCCAAATGTGTACATACATATTTGGCTCTACCGGTACATTGGCAGGAAATAAGTAAAATTATATGAATATAAAATATAAACCTTTTCTCACACGTCTTTCTGAAAAGTTCCTCTGTTGTAATTACCACAAAAATCTATTCATGTAATGAGACGTGTTTGTACTGGAATTGGAATTGATGCTGACCAAACGTGGCATTATTGAAATATTTAGCCTAAACAAATGTTTAATTTTTTCCACGTCGCGCCACAGAATTTTTAAAATCGGTATTAAGCATGCAGAAGGGACAACCCTATGTATGTGTATATCTTTATGTATCAATTATATGGGATTTTTCCACAGCTTCGATCTCATTTGAATGGCTCAGCCAACATTGTAAAAAAACATCGGGACGGGATCTTAATTTTCAAATCCATTAAAATGTGTGTAAACTTATATCATGAGAAAATTATTACGATGATTAGTCAGTAATTTTCCCGTCTATGTACAAGCGAATATCTAAGTGCTGAATCATGACACCTTCACTGGAAAACAAAGTGCTTGAACTTTTTTGAGCGGTAATGTTTCGACAAATGTGAGTTCAATAGTTCAATAATGTTCATCAAGAATGGTTGGTATTTACTGAGTTCAGTTCATGGTAACATTTTCTAGGCTCTTATATTATTGTAGCATAATTTTAACATATGGAAATCATCAAAATTCAATACATTCCGTGCAATTTTGGAAATTTATTGTTGTTAATAATTTTATCACACTCATTTGTATACTCACACCTGGTCATGTGATGTGGCCACCGTTATTGGTCAGGAAACCTCCACCCAAGAATTTTAATACTTGCAAGTTTTTCTAGAACTTTGTAATAATTTCAAGGGAATTTTAAAATTATTATAATTATTATTCTACTTCATTATACACACTACCCAATTTAGAACCAGTCCATCGGTCAATTTGAAGCTACGAATTCATTAAAATAGGTTCAGCCTATTCTTGTATGCATAAAGTTCCGTGGATATTCAAATGTATGCAGAGAGATGATTGTAATTGCTACTCAAGATATACACGTTATATCAGTAGTGCAAGTTTATTTAGATCTACTTTCTAATCATGTAGCACAGCGCACGGTTGTATTGTACCTGTAATTTTCGAAGCCGCTGAGCATATATAGTGATTCCACATGATAATTACCACAATTATTGGCATTTAATTTATGTACATGTATCCTCCTTAATGATTCCTGTATAATGTAAAGGGATTTTTTTGTTACCTATCCTAAACGAGAAAAACCTTTGCTTCACTTTAATTCTGCACATCCTGGTAAACAATATTCAAGGATAATTGTCCCGTTTATTATAAAGTATATTTTGCATACAAAACAATAGCATAGAATGCATACAAATAAATATACGAATCTTTTAGGATCCCTCTTCATTCAAAGGAAAATTTAGTACATACCGCATCATCATTTCTATAACACGCACATGGACAGAATCATCATAAAATAATTTTTTGAAGTAATTTTCATAAAATGCTCCCGAAATTCTTTATCCTCTTCTTTGGGCTAACTACAGCTTTTAGTGTAACAGGTGTAACTGAAGCAACTTTTCGCCGTAGTAAGAGACAGTCCGACTCAACAACGGAAGTCGTAGGACTGAGCATTGATAGTGAAGCCACAGCTGGAGATTATCAAACATTGAAGCAAGGGACAAGAACAATTCGAACTAGAGAAGAAAGAAGTGCGGATGGATTTGTGCCAAGATTTGATAATATTTTACCCCGAAAACGTCTAGAAACAATTAATCGGCTCAAACACCATGGAGACGACAACCCACTGTCTCACCTGCTCCCCAAAAACTGTTCACATAAGGAGGTGATGGAAAAAATCCATAACGGAACCAAGCACTTTATGGAACACGTGGCCACAAATATTCAAAAATTCTTCAAAAAAATCAATTTTAACATTGATTTTGCAAAGATGTTTCAAAAGTTTGTGCTCTCACTGAAAAATAAAATTTTGGAACGGATTTTCATTTTGAATGAGAAAGGTGTGACTTGCAAGGATGTTTGTAAGCCTGGAAGTGAATTTGGAACGATAGGAATCTGTACGGAAAAATATTGTACTTGTGATTTGAAAGGTGGAAATTTTACATTGTATTCCTGTGACAATGGTTTGGTATTTGATCATCTTCATCATCGCTGTGAAAATGCTAACAAAACTATTTTGTGCTCGGATGAAGTTCAATGAATAGCTTCGATAAAGATTTATTACTTCATTAAAAAACGAAAACTTGCATTTATTTCCGATGTGAAATTCTTATAAACTGTCCATTTAATAATTTCTCTCATAAATAAAAATAATAATAATTGAGACGGTAATTTTTTTAATAGCTTTAAAATAAAAATTCAATAATAATAATTGCATTAACAAACAGCAAACTTTATGTAATGGTTTATTGACATTATAACACACGTGTGTAGTTTTTCACATGATAAAATAAATCATAGTAATAATTCGTTTGAGTAAATAACTAATTTTGATTAATTTTAACTGACTTTCCCTGATAGGATATTTATCAAAGATTTTTTTACATCCATGTATTTCTTATTGGAACGTTAAGAAACTTGAAGGTTATAAGGCAACGACCTCTTGATATTCCAATGCTATCATGACATGCCTCTCTTTTCATTGGCCACAAGAATGGGATGCTACTTGTTTACACACAAATAATTTATTACGCAATTGAGATCTAGAAGTTTTTCTCTTATCAACAAAATTATTTCTTTTTTAGCTTAACAGACAGTTTTGAGAGTGACATATGATTCCATAGAGATTCCATAGAGCCCCGTTTAATGTAACAAAACTTAGGATTACCAATACATCAGCCCTTAAGAAGATAATACAACAAGGTTATAGGGTTATCTAAAAGGGAGTGATTGAGGTGCATTTACTATGAGTGTCCTATGCTAAACATATGGCAGGCTAAAGTGCAAAAGAGGCTATAATTTTCGTAGCGTTTTGGGGAAATAAAATTTATAACCCCTTTCGCACCTTAGCCGACGATATACATATATTAATTTTCTACCGTTTGTGTTAAATGTAACTTTGAAAATAAAATTGAAATGATTTGCATATTCATGGATATTTTTCCCAACGCTTCTTCTTCCTGAGTCAGTCAGCGGAAATAGAGCGGATCCCCACAACGGAACAGGAAGGATCAGCCAAATGAGTTTTTTGTACATGTTCCTGCAGTTTGAGCTCGTTTAAAGTATGGAAATTGCATATTGGGCAGTCCCATGTTTCCTTTCCGGATTTTCTCACCTCCTTAACTATGATTGGAGCAGCCTTAGGATTTTGGACAGTTTTAGTATCTTGAGGATTTTTGGCCAATCGTGGGAGCTTTGCTGGGAAATTATCAGTCGCCACCCTCTTTCCGCAGCCCTTCCTTGGATTCTGAGCCATAGCCAATTCCGTAGCCAAATGGTAATGACCGGATTGGAAATGATTTTGAAAATGTTGAGCGAGGAGTTGCTTCCCGTAGAACTGCTGATTGCAGATGCAGCAAGAGAGTAGCTTGACATGTTGATTTGCAATGTGCTCATTCATTTCAATTTGATAGACGGTCGTGAATGTGCACTCCCCACAAGTGAGGACGGTGTAGGCGGAATTGTGCTTCTCCTTGTGATGTCTTGTCATGCTTCGTAAGCTATTGCATGTGAATTTGCAATAGTCGCAATTGAGCTGCTCTTTTTCCTCGGGTAGTTCCGTGATGTATGAAGGACCGGTGAGAGCTGGGGGTTGGGAAGTTGTGCATTGTCGGAGACTGTCCAGAGGATTGTACACAGGAATTTGTGGCCTTGTTGATGAGATTGATGGTGGTGGGGCGAGGTAGGGGAAATTCAAGTAGTAGTTCAAATAAGCTTCATCCAAGTAATTTTTGAAAGGTTGGGGGAACATTTTCCACAAGATAATTTTTTCTGTACAATTCCTTTCAAAATAATTTAATGGAATTTTATAGCTAATTTTTTCAACTTTGCCGCTTATTTGTCCTGCCCTTAGATTTTATCGAAATTTTCGTTACCCCTTTTTATGAATTTTGGATCAATTTTTTTTCATTCCTAGTTTTTAAATTTTACCACTAATTTTTCCTATCCCTGTATTAATTTTGCGGGAAATTTTTTCTCTGCTTATTTTGTTTTTAACTTTTCTCCAATAATTGTATCGTACCCCGTTTAGGAATCTTCCGGAAATTCCTTTTTTATCTTTTGATTCAAAATATGTATTGGAAATTTTCCCTGTCCCAACTTTCTGAAACTGTTGAATAACCCAATGAATTTGACAAGTTTGCAATAAAAATGAAATATTTTCAGAGACAAAAAATAGACAAATCCTTATATGACAGGGCTCATTGGAGACTGAACAGAAGGAGCACCTAAAAATATAAATCGGGTCACTTCGAACCCATTAACTTTTTGCAGACTGACATATAGAATTTTGGAGCGGCTGAAACTGCCCTTGTTTCCCTTAAATACGATCGATCCCCTTGACAACTATCATTTAAAATATATATAGGGAGATTGAAGAGCTCCAATCGAGCTAAATACGTAATCACTTGAAAATGGAAGCTAACTAGGAGACAAGTTATTAAAGTGGATTATGTACCCACGATGTGAGTACATGCTCCGTATTAATTGTAGCGGACAAATACGATGATCGACTATAAACTGTCACGGCTGGACAATTTCCTCTGTTGCTCCAATATAGGACCTGTGTTAAAATTACAAGCTATTAAAAACTGTCGGAACATAGCTAACCAAAATACATAGTAGGTCATATAGAACAGGAATAGTTTGGTTTGTCATTTCCACAAATAATTATATGGCTATAAAACCAATCATGTCATTATAGTTCTATAGTGCTCGGTATTTCGCAACAATAAGTGTTTGCCAAAACTTGCCCATTTAAATTCCAATATAAATAAATATCGTCAATTAATACAGGAGAAAGGCGGGCAGGAAGAGGAAATTATTTCTAAATTTATAGTTTCTTAATTTTATAGCGCCCTTTCACCAAACGCCCACATGAGTTCTCGTAAGTTTTCTCATAATATTTTACTATTTCCTTGAATTTTTCACATAATAATTACTTTAGTTATAATTACGATTTTTAACTTTTTAATTTTATCTTTTCATATATTATTTGTTTGCTACTCAAGTCCAAAATTGAAAATAATGGAGAAATTTAGTTATTTTTTATCATCAATTAATATAGAAAATAAAATTTGCTTACCAAAGCTTTTAAAATAGGTTGGAAATGATAAGGGCCAGCCATCCGAATTCCGTAAAAATGTACATAACAATACAATTATTAGACTTGTTTGCTTGGGTAAACACAGACTTGGAGTTTACAGGGTCAGTAGTTATCTGTGAGCTGATTGTGAGTTAGGAGAGACGTAATATGAACCATTGACGCACCCATTCCTATTTTACTTCAACTCTCTACAGTTCCATGGAATTTTCTACCTTTAAACTTTTATTGTATTAAATGTGGGTACGTATAAATGTCAACATAGACTTGGCTTCTACGTATATACGAGGGGCAGACAGAGACGGATTTATTTTTGCTCGTATTTACCTACACGCAAAATAAAACTTTTGTATGCTCAGGATATTTTATAGGTGGAAAAACTTTGAGTCATAATAAAAACAAGTTTAGAGTCTCATGTATAGAAGCACAAAGGTTCCCGCAGAACTGAAACGATATAGATAAGGATTAGGGAAGAAAAACTTGAAATACGTTTTAAGTTGCATTCTCTCAAGAAGTATGTACTACAGAATTGATTCACTCACTCATAAAGCAAGTGACAATATAAATTTACAAGGATGACATTCACTATAGTAAAACCTGCTAGTGAGGGAGAACGTAAACATTTTATTTACTACTGGCATCATATAAGACTTTTATGTACTGGCATTACATATATAAGAAGCCACTGATGGGATGACATTCCATAGCATTGTTGTTGATTCTATATTAATTATGGAGGATAAGTTTATCAGAGCATAAAAAATAAAAGTGACTCGGTCAGTTATGCTTAATGTAAGTAAGGAGGATTTGTATGCGTGTGTAATTGAATTTTATTGAGTGGATTAAATGCATAAGGAACTAATCTAAGATTAAGTAAATAATTATAAATATGTAGTTATTTGCACATTAAAAGTAAACAAGTTTCCCTCACTCTGACCTTACACAAAGTAGTTACGTAGGCTAGCTTTTTATTAGTTTTATGTTTCAAGGGTTTAGTTACAAAACAGCTTAAGTCCACATTGTCCAATTTATTGCACCACAAAAAGTCACTGTTTATTCCGTAGAAAAGGCATGGTAAATGTAGTTTTAGATTTAACCTTAAGACTGTCATCACATTAATTGTAAGTTGTAGAGAAATGTACAGGAAAGTAGGAGCGAAACCACGAGGCCAAGAGCTGGGGGTACAAAGCCAAAATGTGTACCCCCTGGCCATTGAATTTTCAACCCAACAGGTGTATACATACGACTACTTGGCTGAAAATGTCAATTTTTTTTAGTCTATGACATTAAAAACACTTGCCTAAAATGGGGTTTCTTGCCTAAATTTTGAGATTTTTAGTGAAATATTAAGATTTACTTGCAAAGTTTGACAATTTTTGACAACAAACTTCACAAATTTTCATAATAATTGAGTTGATAAACGCAATATTTTGTTAGTTTGCAGATTTTCTGGGGGTCCCCCTGCTGCCGGGACAATCTACAGTAAAATTTTGTAATTAAATTATTTTAATAATAATTGGGCGGTTTATGGCCCTTCTTTTCACCTGCCGGTTTATACAGACTTTCATAAGGCTGGAGAATCGCTTGCATCCATTATTGCGAAATGGCATCGAATAATCGAGGACCTCCATCTGATACAATATTAATAAATACTAGGATACACACTATGATACACTCAATAACACATGCACGTTACCTTCCAATTTAAAATATGACACATGCACGTTACCTTCCAATGACACAAGCACGTTACCTTCCAATGACACAAGCACGTTACCTTCCAATGACACAAGCACGTTACCTTCCAACACATGCACTTTACATTCCCACGTTACTACAAATACACCTTGTTTCTGACGAGGATAAATACATAGAATTAATTTAATCAAGATAAGTTAAAGAGTATAAGTTTTTACTCGCATCTCTCCTGCCTCTGCACCCACCTTACCACTCGTACCCCAGGGTACTTAGGCTATTCTTTCCTTCCTTTCAATATTACACATAGGGCCAAGACCAAATGTTTCCTCAGTGCACATACTATATATAATGCAGGGCCAAGACCAAATGTTTCCTCAGTGCACAAACTATATATAGGTTAAAGGACCACGAAGGGCCGCTCGGCTGACTTGTTTACTTTTCCTTTTATGTGTTCCTCCTCTGTTCCTCCGCTCTCGTCTAACCAAACCACATTTTGTTACTTGAATTAGCATGGGAATTGTTTCCACGCGCATTTTTCCCCTACAACATCCGCATTTCAGTGACAATGGCCGTAAATACTCACCGGGTTGTCACCATCTTTCCGTCCAATCTATAATAGAATTAGTTAGAAATTTCTGGAACTTCTCTCTGTTTACCTATATAAACGGACACACTGACTTTCAGCGGACCAGTTCTTGTCCGGGCTTAGACTACCAATCTCTCTCACTAATTTTGCTGATCTCTGAATATTGTCTCAGAAGACTTTGTATTTTTCTCTGCTCTCTTGCAATACTTTAAACATAGGAGTAACTTTTGAATTTTGATAAAATTTTGAAAATACCTTAACTTTATCTTAGGACTAGTATAAATAAAACAAACATCTAAAAGGAAGTACAGTACAAATACATACACAAACACTTACATTGGGACATATCCCCTCTTACCAGCACAATACACTCACGGAATCCTTCAGACAGGTCTCACTCCAGAATTAGCTAACTAAGCTATTGGAGTGAGAAGTATTGTTAATATCTTAGTAAGGAAGTGTCTGTAAAGCTTGGGGATTATAGCCAACAAGGCTGCACTTACCATAGCCAACAAGGCTGTAAGTGGAAAACAACAATAAGGTACGAATAAATTGTGTATTTTGCTTCCGCCCAATTCTGGCTTAATTGTAGTGTCATTTCACCTCCCAGAGCACATCATATGACCTCATAATTTGACCCCGTATCACATCAAAGGCACAATCAATTTGTATTGGCGCCGTATCGCCATTGTGAACAGCAGTAGCAAAAGATTTGGTAGTCCTGGGGTTTTTTGCACTTCTTTTTAATTTGGAAAAAGGGAATAAGAATTTTACAACAAAGCATCCACACCGCAGTATCAGAAATAAGTACTGTATTTATTTGTATAATAATTGTCGATCATTTAGAGCCAAAAAGTAGTAGAACAATTTATGGATGTAATTTATTTATCCACCATTACATTCATATACAGATTTACAATGCATTATCCAGGTTTCAAGTCTTCCTTAACCCAAGGGCTACGTTCAAATGTAGCCTTCCTATTTTCTCATAAACTTTCCATTTTGGAAAAAAATACTATCATACCTTTACCATACTAGCAGCAGTGGGGCTGCATATCAGTTCCTTTAACATTAGACAAACTGGAAAATTTTAGCACCGTTTTAAAAATAGAAGCACCTATAGAAATATTTATTTAAAAGCGCTTTTCCAAAGACATCTTCATTTTATCTTTCAAATGAGACCTTACACAACTCCCTATGTTAGGGGGTTCAATGGTTCCTCGGAGAATTTATTAACCATGTCAGCCCGTTTACGATATTTTAAAGAATTCTGCTTCAGGGCATATAGGAGCCAGTGCAGTACTTCACTGAACTGAATTAACTGTTTATTTTGAGGATAATTATGTATTTGTGTGAGTTATAAGACCCGTTTGGGCCATTTGTGCGAATGGGATAATTGATTTTTATTCTAATATTTTGTATTTATATGTATATATGTATGTGTATTTTTATTTCAGTTATTTTTGGATTAATACTAGACTGTTTCTGGGTCCAGTGTCGCTGTCTCGTGTGGAGTTTTCTCAAATTGAGATTCCTTTTGTTTCTAAATAAAAGGTTGATTTCGTTTTTTATGATTTTTGCCATATACCCATATTAGCGTATCTGCTTGCTGCACTATGAACTATCAGGCTTGAAATTGATCTCTTGGTAGTCATAGAATTAATTATTTAGGCTTAAATACATTTATAGCTTGAGTTTTGTTGTGGATTATTTTTAGGATACTTGTATATTAAGTAATTTATTTTTTTTAATTAATTTATTTATTTTTTATCTACGTAGGTTCGGACTTGTATGCTTAACTTTTCCTCACGACATAAAAAACCTATACTGTAAAATACTGGCTATGTATTATGAAAAGAAAAGTTTTGGAAATACTTAAATCATCCCGTTTTGATTCTCAGCGCTACATATGCGGCATCTTGTATACTTAATCCATGGGAGAAATGCCCTGTGATGAGAGAAGAATGTAATGCAGAAATCATGTAATAAGATTTTTTACTGGATAAAACCAGATTTTCTGACGAATTTTAATGACCTTGAATGTATGTTTGTTCACCTTCAGAAAGAATTAAAGTGCTTATTTCTGTACACCAAAATGATATATTTTTGGAATCAAGTTTCACATAAGCGATATAATTTCTCATTTTATCCCTTGACTTTTCACACAGAACAAGTGCACAGCAAGCTCCATTAATTTGAACATCTCTTTCAGGATGTTCCTTCCAAAGTTAATTTTCGCAGTTTTAATTTGCTCCCTGGAATCCATTCCCACTGAGGCAGGTCGGTCCCGACGACAATCCGACTCCACAACGGAAGTCGTTGGCTTGAGCCTCAATGACCAAGCCAGCCGTGGGGATTACGAAACGCTGAAAAAAGGTGCCCAATCCGTGTCACGACGAAGAATTCGTCAAGCCTTTGATTTTACCACTCTCACCAAACCCTTTGAAGACGCGACTCGACCCATAACAAATACTTTGACCTATGCTGGAAATCAGACTTTCAATGCATCACAGCAATTTGTTTCAACTTTAACTGAACAAGGGGACCAACTTACCCAACAAGCTTCAAATCTGCCTGGGGTGAAGGAAGTCCTCACAGCAATGCAGCAAATTTTCGGGAAAATCAATTTCGATTTTAGATTAGCCAGAAGACTTCAGAAATTTATTGAGAAGGAAAACAACCCAGTTTTGAATAAGATGGTTGTGACTGAGAGAACTGGAGTCCAATGCTCGGATGTCTGCCGACCTGACGGGAATGGATTTGGCACGATTGGAATTTGTACGGACAAATTCTGTACCTGTGATTTTAAAAATAAGAATTTTGATTTCTTCCGTTGTGAGAGCAGCAAGGAAGTTTTTGATCCTTTGCAGAAGAAATGTAATCTGCCGAATCTGACCGTTCTCTGTTCGGATGACGATGAAGTTGCTTAAGGCAAAAATATCATTACATTATAGTTAATTTAATTTGACAATAGTAATAATAATGATCGTTGTAACTAAAATTTGAGCTTAATTTTTTCTTAGAATTTTCTCACTCATTTTCGTTGATTACCTTCAGACAGGAAAATACAAGAGGTGACAATAACACTTGCTCGAAAAAGTGACCTTACAGCTTCTTCACCATTATGTAATAATGCTGGTCACCCCTGAAGACACCAAATTTGTATTAGAATTTTCAATTGAAAAATATATAAAGGGAATAACCCATATAATATTTGTATAAATTTTCGCACCTCGATGTAATTAATGAGAATTATTTGAGTTGGAAAATAAACATGTGAAAAGTAAATAGATAATTTCTTTATTCGTTTGCATCGGACGTGATTTCATCATACTTGACAAAATTTAAGGTCCTTATTTAAGTTTATTCGTGTATAAAAGACTCTCGGCGTTGGGACACTGAGCATTTACTCTCGAATGTAAAGTGTATAAAAAACAATTTATTATAAACTTTTGTGCTGTTACACAAATTTAAGTGTTTTAAATGAATTTGACAAAGTGGCTTACAATTTTCTGGGTTCTTCTCATTCACATATCATGGGCTAGAATCTCAGTAAAATTTCCAATGGTTTCAAGTGTTCCACCTCTTTTACAAACGGAAATGGCATTGAGATTCTCCAAAATATCTTCCATTCGCCCACAAAGAAGCAAACGGGGCTCCTACACTACGAAGGTTGTCAAACTGATTTTGGATCAAGAAGCTACCGAAGGGGATTACAACACTTTGCACCACCACAATCGTAATTTGTCGCGAATTTTGAGGAAACCAAAGACAGTTGGAGAAAATGTTTGGCAAAATTTACACATCTTCTCCTAAAAATTCTTCCTACGTCCATCCAGGCACAAAGTGTTTTTCTGATTTGTATTGATGCAAATTCTTTGAAAAAATTGTGCAGTATTTGAGAGACTGGAGAGAAATATGGAGCTATAGCTTCAAAAGTGCTTTTTATTTTTTCCTTAACATATTCCAACACAGAATGATTAACTTGCAGTAGATGCATCCACAACTGTCTGGGCGCATAAAAACTAGTACAAAGTGTTAAAAGGAAGTCTATCACCGTGTGTTGTAGAGTATTTGGAAAAAATGCAGCCGACATATGTAAAGGTAATTATTTTTAGACCAGGGATGAAGACGAAGCTCCATGCAAGGAAAATATTTCGTTTTACCTTATCATTAATTTCCTCGGAAATTCTCATCTCCAAGCATTACCTTTACAAATATGCAACCAATATGCTAATGAGTTACATACTTACATATGTTTTATTACCCATACGTGTACCTGTGAACATGTGTTAATATGTGTGATAACAACATTACACAATACATAATATTATTGCGATTCATATAGTAATTACTAGTATTACAGCATATTATACGGATTAAGCTGCAAGGAACAGATACTAATAAACCGCCTTTGTCTAGAAGGAAAAATCTCGGAGAAAATGTTTTATACAAGGATTTTAAATATGTGAGAAAAAATACATTGGATTTTCATAGGTAGTTGTGATTTTTGACAGGTTGGAACTTTTTTCTCACTTGCAGATGATAGATATGCAGATCATTCCCTATCGCCAGTGTTACTTTACTACGGTTAAATGTGAGCGTCTATATACATTGTCATGGTGAATGTTTGTTATAAAGAAAGAACTAATAATTTTTAATCTGACCCTGCACTTGTTCAAACGACCCAGTTTTTAAATCGTGAAAAAATTTGTGGAAAAACAATGTAATAATTGGTGTATTTGATACAAAATCGTCAGTAATGAATAACACTGCATTTTACATAAACGTCGTTACAATAATATTACTTGGACTCCATCAAATGTGCATTGGAAACAAAAATAATTCAACAAGTTTAGGAAAATATGGAAATATTTCTGGACCCGAATTTGTTCATCAGTTTGAATTAGTACGTTGCCCGAGAAAAACAAGGCAAGTGGACGCCACAATTGAAGTGATTGGTTTATCCATTGACAAATCAGCGACAGACGGAGATTATCATATTTTAAAGCGAAGTGTTCGGACCCTTGTCCGTAAAATCCTTCGATCAAAGCGCAGCCCTCTATTTCCATTTCAAAGGAGCGTCATCCTCGGAAGAAAATTCCTCACCGATGAAAATCCCACCTCAATTCCAGAAGCATCCTTTTGGCCGAGGCAACCTTATTTTGCTTGGGAAAACCAAAGGACGGAAAAAAGGGCGTCAAAATTTTCCCTCCTCAATTTTAATTACAAACTTTCCCAACTTTTGAAGAGATTTATTGAGACTGGTGGAAATTCCATTTTGAAGCGGATGGTAGTTATTAATCCAAATGGGGTTGGTTGTAATGACGTTTGTGTGCCACGTGGGAATTATTTTTTCGGGAGAAGTTTTATTCCAACGCATGGGATCATTGGGATTTGTACGGGAAAATACTGTAGTTTTTGTGATAATTTTCAGCAATATTCATGTACATTGGGTCAAGTGTTTGACCCTCAAATTTTGGCTTGTAGGTTTCCATGGGATACTATTTTATGTTCGGATTAATTTGAGAAAATTTCCTTGAAAATTGCCCGCGTTTTCAAAACAAAACGTGCACTCCCATTTTTACATCGCTCGGATATGACAGTTTTTTGAAAATATTTTGGAAATAAATAATAATGCAATGCACGTAGACAAAACTCCACATTACATTTTGTCAATTATCCTAAACAGTGTTGACCGTTGTAACGACCACATCATGCCAATCCCTCAAATGCAAGTGCAAATGTTCCGACCTCATGAATTTCCTCGTGCAGAATTGACAAGCAAAACGACAAAATTCTTCCGTCTCTTCTGTCAACGTTACTGGACGTGCTTCAGTAGATTCATATAAAATTCCAACCGCATCTTCTAACTCACCAGAAACTTCTCCACGGTAAATTAACTTAATTAAAACCTCGTCTGAATCATGTACATTGGTTGAAAATTCATTGACGAAATTCTTTGGCCCTTCAGATACGACCTGGTTCTTCACATTCGCATTTCCCGCTCCCACCCTTAAATCACAAGGAGCATGATTAAAGTGGAGGATCCTCTCGTGTTGCTGTACCTTTGTAGGATCAAAGCTCCCAAAGTTGCAGTATCTGCATTCCACCAGTGTGTCGTTTAGTTTCTAGAAAATAATAATTATTTGTCATTTTGAAAAAAGGAATGCAAAAACATTTACGTCCTGAAATCCTCACCTGATTCGGGTAGTGCCCGTAAACTCGCCGATGATTGGCCAAGCTACCTTTAGATGAAAGGATTTTCAAGCAGACGTCACACTTGAAATGATTTGCAGTGAAATGAACGGTATTTAAATGACGGAGGAATTTCATGGGACTTAAAGTTAAGAACGAACAGAAAGGACAGACTCTCATGTAGCCCAAATGTGAGGAGGAGGAGGAGGATTGATTTCTAAAAGCCGGCGCGCCCCGCTTGCTCATCACTATTTTTTGGAAATTCTGTGCCAACTTTTAGATTTTTACTCTGAACAAATTTGAGGGAATGGATTTGAAAGGTTCTCAACCTCGTTGAAAATAAAAAGCTAAGAAATGATTTTGCAGCCCGAAAATATTTTGGGGTAAAATTTTATTCTATTATTTACCAGTGATTGACAGGTTTTTAATGGGAATTTGTTAATTATTGGAAGGTATTTTTTCACATTTTGGAATGAATTTCATTCGTGGCTTTATGTAAAGGATTTTTTCCTAAGTAAAAGTCAATAACAGCATTGATTAGCAATCTTGAGAGTTTTCAAAGATTTAAATAACAATTATTTTTAGTTGATTGTGACATTATTTCCATTTGAGCTTTAAATTTGCCAATTTCTCAACAATCAACTTTTCCAATGTTTTCAATTTAAAGGAAAATCCTAATTATTTTCATAATGATTATTTATGGGTTGTTAATATTTGAAGGCTCTCCGATTGGCTTTTTAAATAGAGTAAAGCATAGATTTAATGACAAATAATATGTTTCCAATGGAATTTTTAAGGAGGATTTTCTTAGCCTGGAAATATAAGTGGATATTTCAACAACAGAATTGGAAAAGTTTTCCATGATTAAGTAATGGACGACGTTCTTGGCAGTAATTAAATAGTGTTGATCTTTCCCATGAATATGTATAAATTCAGAGTAGAGGATTACTTTCATAAATTTATATAGCCCACACTATGCCCGATGGGCAAAAATTGGTCAAGGAGACGTCAGAAACGGTTATTTTGGTTATGAGACGTCGAAACCTGAAGCAACGTTGCATTTTAACGTCGAGCTGTCGTGTTTTAAGAGGCAACGAATGACGTCCATGGCCAGTCGTAAATAGACTGTTGATTGGACGTCAAAATCTGACCGCTATGATATGACGTCATAACTCATCGTTAAATAAACGTTCAGTTGGCGTCAGTATTTGACGGGTACGATATGGGTCCATATGACGTCCAAAGAACGTTATTTTCTTACGATACAAGAACATGCGCAAAGCAAGCTCTGCGCAAAGTCAGGATCATCTGGATTCAACTGTGAACATACACCACAGCCATTGCAGAAGCAACACGCGGCATGGTGTTTGGGTTAACGGCAATAATTCTCTACTTTTAACATCGTGAAGTCGAAAGTAAGTTTTTATTTAGTAATTATTATCTTGTACCTAATAATTTTATTATTTGGCCTAAATATATCTGTAAATATATGTCTTTCTAATATTATGAATATGTGTGGGTTTCTCGTTGCTGCAAAAAGTGTGTGTATTAAACTTAATAATAATTATTATAACAATTACAGGTGTCTGCCGTTTTGGGATCCGAAGCAATGGCAAAGCAATCTTGGTCTGCCACGGTTAAATTCTATTAGGTAAGGAAAACTTTTTAAACTTGATTTATTTTATTGTAATTGCACATTTACGTG
>JAQFXU010002589.1:0-19904 GCA_034693705.1 Spatulosminthurus flaviceps
TGTGGGGTAACTTTTTGCAGGATTTCGACTTTTGGCGAAAATCCAAAATTCCGCTTTTGGCAAAAATCGTCCACTGTTTACAATTACATTGCAATGTAGAAAATCAAAATATGTAGGCTGTACAAGTAACAGGAATTGATAGCTCTCCAAGGGACTGTGATAAAATTATTTGGGACTTGGGCGCAGCTTATGCACCAACATATGGAGGGAAGTAGCAATTTCTAGTGCGAGCCATTTTGGTGTAAAATGAAAACCACAATTATTGTGGTGTTAATTTACCAGTTTGTTTAGTCTTTGATGATTGAAATTATTTAGGTAATGGACATTGTAATTACATGGGAATTAAAGAATTTAATCCTTTTTTGTTTTCAAGCCCAGGTTTTACAACTAATGCATAGCCCATGTATCCGATGAAAATACAACCATTCGGTAGGTTGGAGCTAGAAATGTGTGAACGTTCTTCCACGGTTTTGGGAACAAAAGTTACAACAAATTTAATAGAGATAATTGTTTTTTACAGATTTGCTTAGCATTAAGATTTGTTCCACGTGATTTAAAAAAATATGATGGACATATATACGCTTGAATTTTCCCAACAAAAATGCACAAATAGTTTTTATCGCGTATGTAGTAAGTTCAACAACAAGGATACAATTTTAAATTATGCTGATTAAATACCACATTTGTATACTGACAACTAAAATTTCTATTAACTATTTTTAAAATTTTAACATACTTGTTCGATTCTTACATATCAAGTGCGTATTTGTGTGTGCTCATGGAAACGTAATAATTTAAAGAAAATCCATGTGATAGTAATAATATTTTGATGTTGGTTCAAAAAATGTGCAGCACTCAAAAACTCAAAGTATGATTAAAGAGCTTGAATTTAAGCGCATGTTTATTTGCTAATGTAGCTGACCATCTTTGGAAATTCAGCTAATGAAATCGGTATTGCCGCTCAACGCTCAATTCATCAGAATTCAGACAATCAATTCATTCTAGCAACCCGATATAATTCACTTGGCCCCTTTTTCCTTCCTGGCAAAATTTCAACTGAAATTCATAGCTTCCCGCCAAACACAAATCTTCTTCGTGTATAAATTCAAGATTGACTATCAATTCTAAAAAGGATAAAAATCCGTGCTAATTTTGTCCTTTCTGAATTTCCAGCACAAATTCAAATTTCCCTCGAAACAAGAGACAACTTGCGTTAGGAATTTATGTGACTGTTGCTGCCTAATTCATGACGGTGGCTCACATGACTACGGAATTATATTATGGATGTTTCTTGTTCTTATAATTTAATGTAAAATAAATAGGAATTTCAGTATAAAATCGCTTAGCGACTGCACGAAGTTGGCCTATGCGAAACCAGCTTTAAGCCCGCGGAGCGGGCTTACTTACTAGTTTACTTTATATTTCTTTTAGAGGCATAAATAAAACGCAGTGTATACTGGCAACCTTATTTTCTTCATACAGAAAGGCAGTAATTTTAGACGTGTGTGTTGCCTCAGGCTTGAACTTGGAATGATTGATGTAACTCGCATTTAAAGTGTACGTCCTGCACTTCCCTTAGAGGTTAGAATGGAGGGGTCTGTAATGTCTTGTTAGGCCGAGTTTTTGCTACACAATTGTAGACTTTAAAATAAATAAAATAGACAACTACAGTGTGATAAGCAACGAATATTTGTCTCAATAGATAAGAGCTTGTACAACAAGAGTAAGAGGATCTACCACAACATTTGTCGATTGTGCGGGCATCACAATACCAAATATTTTTATTCTTGTTAGTGGTACTAGGTAAGGTCCGGCAAAACAATGAAATAATTCCTGCTTGCTTACCCATGGTGCGGGTAATTTTCCCTTTTTTACAAGTGGTCAGTGCTATATCCCAGTATTGGAACTTTCGAATGAGTTCAAATTTTAAACTTAAGCTTTCAAAGTAAATTCAGCAGGGTGCGGTTTTTCCTTTTCCCAAAAACTGAACTTCGGTTGTTCGGATTTTCGGATAAAATAAAATTTTGAGGGTACGTCTTGTTCATGCCACTCATCTTTTCAGAGGCTCCGGAGCGGGGGGTGCAAACATGGCCGCGAAAATTTTTTTCTGCTCTTATTTAGTATAAATTTCTAGCATTGCTCCGAAGGAGCAAAGTTTTTTAATGAAGGCAAGGAAAATATTGAAGGCATTTTTGGCATCATTTTATTAGAAAAACTCAGTTTAGTAGATTTATTTTGTTGCTGTTATGGTATTCTTTGCTGAGGTCTGAATTGCCGGGGGGTACAACATCATTACGTGCCTGGTCTTTATCGCCTTTTTGAATGTTTTGAAGTTTTTGCTGTAGGCCGCCTGATTTTCAGCCACGCATGTGGCTGGGTTCTTCTAGTTTATTGTTAAGTTTAGCCTCATTCACAAAAAACTATTAATTCGCAGCTATTTTTCAAACATACAAAGGCCAGACTTCTTCAAACTCTTCACTTTAAGATTATGAAATTATAGGTCCGTTGACTCTTAAATCATGATTTCGAGCTACAATTTGTCATATATTTTTGGGTTGAATTTTTACAGGCCACAAGGAAATAATTCTACCTTGTGTGAATATTTTCAAAACCAAGCTGATATATAAAAAAATTCATTGCCTATATAATTCCCTCCAATATATTTTCCAAATTGATTACACATTGAAAATTTATAGAGATTGAAAAGTAACTCTCGCTGATTTTTGCTAAAACAAATTATTATTGTAAAGGCTACCCCTAAAAACGTATTAATTAGCGCGGTTGTTTTTGGAAAAAATTGACTTCCTCCGTGTTTTTTGAATAATGCGTTTTCTGAGAAGCATTTGAATTGTTCGATGGTGAAAATTAAAATATTTCAAACATTTCACATTTATTGTCGGATAAAGAAGGAAAAATATGCTGAGGAGTGATATGCACCAAGTGGACGGAGCCAGAACTTATTTTCCCACTACCCGTGGTTATTTTAATCTTGACCATGCTATCACAATCATGGTCTAAAATTTGACCGTGGAAAATGCGGAGTTGTGTAATGTTGAAAATACTGGAAGCAAAACATCACGGACAGAATAAAGTGAAGGTTCCTTTTTCTGGAAGGATTGAAAGGAAAATGGAAAGTTTGTCCCTTTTGATAAAAAAAATTGCTCGTAAAACATCCCCAAAAGATACTTTTAGTAAAAAGAAAAATGTCAAATTCTTTAAGGGCGAATTTTTACCGACTATTAGTTGGAACCTGTGAATAATTCACAAATAAAATAACAAAGGATAACAGAAAAGCTCGAGTTAATTGGAATGGAGGAATTGATAACGGGGGTTAATTGGAGGATTGTGAATTTCCTAGCGAATAATTTAATTTCCAAGTTAAATACACATTAAATTTTAATTAAATATTTGATTTTAATACCTCAATTTTTTAATTGATAGTTTCATAATTTTATTTGTTTAGAGGAGTTGTACATGTATCGTTTTTTCTTTATCTCTAACAATAAACTACTATTCTCGTATTAAAAATTTTTTATAATAATCCTTTTTTCTTTTTGTTGATGTTCAACGCCAATTTATGGAATCAAGTCAAAATTAAACTCAGCTAAATGTAGGTAAAGTTCTTTCCAGAGTTCAGTAAACTATTAACAAAACAGTATGAAAGCGTAAGTTGAAAAGGTGTATTGAAGTACAAAAAACTCAGTTCGTGCGGATCATTTTTTTGTATTAGGAAGAGATTTCATTTCATTCAGAGTTATTTCTGCTTCAGTACAACAAGACTGGTCTCCCAGCAGCAACTCGGACTCTAAAGTGCATTTACAATTGAGAATTTAGTAAGGGTATACTAAAATTGTATTCACAATCGTCCACAATGGAACTACGGTCGCAACAATCAGAATCCCGTCTTGCCAGGAAATTTTGAAGCAGCAGCAGCAGCATTCCATAAACTTTAGAGGGAATGTAAAATATAGAATTTTATACATTTTTCCAGCACATATTTTTTTAAATTCTCAAAATTCAATCTACATACAGTCTTGTGTGGTATCATTTACCCCTGTGGTTACCCCATCACCTCATTCCATCTAACCATTGATAACAATACAAACTAAATATTTTAATTTTATAAAGGACGTTAAACAACAGCAAGAAAATTTCATTTTGCCTCGGATTTATTCACAAGAAAACGTTGGAAAACATAAGCGTAAAAAAGCTAACCCCAAATAAAATACAAAACAATCGTCGCATCTTTTTCGGAAATTGTGTCAACTTATGATTGTATATCCAATCATCATTTTTTGACAATGATCACAATTTTTAATTAATATAGTAATTTCGCTGCTTTAAACTCACCAGATTATCCACTTTCAACTGACAGGTAAAGTAAAAAGAACTTTTGCTTGTTTATTTTTTTGGTTGCATACCTTCCAAAATTCAATTACTGCCGTGAAAATATCTTAGAATACATGAATCCACAAAACATTATAACTGACACTTTTTAGCTTACTTTTTGAATCACTTGGCGCCATGACGGTGCAAGTGCTTTGCAAAAAGGTATTTAAACCAATTTAGCATTTAATCCTGGTGAGTGAAGATGAATGTCAATTTGAATTTTTATTTTACCTGCAACCGGATTTTTTTCAATGTTGGTTATTTTTGCGTAGAGAAATATACATAAATTGCTGGTAATATCTCATTGTCAGTGTGATCCCACCGTTGGACTGAGAAGAGAAGTTTAGTCATTTTATCAAATTCCAAGAACCTAATAATTGATGACTGTATTTTTGTATCACACGTGCATTTGAATGAAATGAACTGTACATCTTGTAGAAAACATTCATTCAGATTTTTTTCAATTGTTCATATCCACCACTACGAAATTTCAACGAGGCCGGTCCTCAAAATCCCAAAGTTGGGAGAATAGAACCACGATGCGTGCGGTAGACTGATAATCCACGAAGAATGGAGAAAATGGTCAGAACGAAAATCAAAATATTTATGAACTTTGAATTCCTTAACGTGCATATTTTACTCTTCCCTAGCCCTACCTTTTTTTATTCCTTTACCGCTAAAACATTATGCTTGTATTTTCATTTAAAAATTCAAGTTGGAATTCCACATTGCTCAACCTGCCGAATTTATATCTGTACTTATTTTTGCACATTTTAAATTCCCGCTCTGAAGATAACACGATCTTATCTTCCACATAATCCACATGAATATTTGACTATTTGTTTTACAATTCCTTAGGATGTGAACAAGGGAGAGGCTGTCATTAGCCCGCTCTGTGTTATGCCTGTAACTGAAAAAATGTAATAGAAGCATAAGAACCGTTTGAAGAAACTCCTGTACGCAAACCATACACAAACCATACGCATCATTTAACATTTCATTGCCAAGGAAGCAGTAAAATCCCAGTGTACTATAATAATATCTGTAATTTTTGTATTCTCTTTATTCTTTGTGTTTTCAAAATGTGGCCACACTTGCATAGCAATAGCTTGGGTTCATGCACATTCTTGTCCCCTGAATTATAGTTGAGAGCTGGTCAAACACTTTAAATGGGTGCACACATACAATGGGCCTAAAACAAAGCGTGGGGCTATAGACGCAGAAAAGGTGAAGAAATTCCCGCTCATCCTAGACGGACTGTCCCTACTGAACTCAAGGCTGAAGTTACGAAGTTTATGAAGGGAATGAGAGTATTTGTAATCTTGACATCCCCACCTTTGAAAAGAAGAAGCTCCCCGGCAAACCCGTTCTGGCACAAAAGGGAAAAAGTAAGTGAAGCAGAGTGTGTTGAAATAGCCATAAAGTCATTTGGATTCCCAAAATAAATCAATTTTAATTAATTATTTTATGTGACACGTGTTAGAATGAAACAGCATTCTACCATAAAAACTGATTGTGTGTGCATAATTTAACTTTTTTTGCCTCTTTTAGATAACCTTTCTTGGTAGGAAAATAGGGAAACTTGAGCGGGAAACCTTACAAAGCGGATGCCCGACATTTCGTTAAGAAGAGCTCGAAATTCAAGTGGCGATCAACCTAGTCCAATTCTCACGGATTACGCAGATTCTGAGATGATCCCCGGGTTTCCCAAAAATAAATCTCCAACAGACTTAATTCCCGAAGAAAATGAAGAGCCAACTCTCAGTATTTCGCCAAGTACAGGTTCATTTTCCGAAGAAGAACACTCAGGGGTATCTAAACGCAAGCTTGCTGATTCTGATATTTTGAAAAAGCCAGAGAAAACTTTAGGTAAAAATGCAATTCCAATTTACGTTTCCGCGATTTCACGGGAGGGAAGCTGCGGTGGAGCTGGAAATCCAACGGAAAGCTCAGCGAAGAACCAAACAAGAAAGTTCCAGGGAAATTTAAGGGAAAGACGCTACAATTGCAATTATTGCGAGTACAGCTCAAAATTCAGCACAGACGTGCGAAAGCATGAACGGACTCATACCGGGGAAGCACCATACGAGTGTAGCTGGTGCGACTACGCTGCAAAATCCAGGTCAGCCATTCGGAAACATGCACGAACTCACACCGGGCAAAAACCCTACAAATGTCATTTTTGCGATTTTGGGTCAGCCAATTCTAATAGTTTACAAATACATGTAAGAACTCATACAACGGAAAAACCATACAAATGCGAGCGTTGCAGTTACAGCACAACAAATGCTACAGATCTACGAAGACATGAACGTACTCACACCGGGGAAAAACCATACAAATGTCATTTTTGCGATTTTGGGTCAGCCAATTCTACTAGTTTACAAACACATGTAAGAACTCATACAACGGAAAAACCATACAAATGCGAGCGTTGCAGTTACAGCACAACAAATGCTATTGATCTACGAAGACATGAACGTACTCACACCGGGGAAAAACCATACAAATGCAAACAATGCAGCTACAGCTCATCCCAGTCAAACGTTTTAAAAAGTCATGAACGGACTCATGCAGGGGGAAAATCTTACAAATGTACACATTGCAACTACGCCACGAACAAGTTAGATGCTCTGCAAAAGCATGAACGGACACACACTGGGGAAAAAGCCTTCCAATGTCAACTTTGCGATTTTAGGTCAGCGAGATCTTATGGTTTACAAACACATGTAAGAACTCATACAAGGGAAAAACCATACCAATGCGAACGTTGCAGTTACAGCACAACCAACATTACTGATTTACGAAGACATGAACGGACTCATACCGGGGAAAAACCATACAAATGTGCACATTGCAGCTATAGATCAGTCAGGTCGGGGACTCTAAAAAACCATGAACGAACTCATACAGGTGAAAAACCATACAAATGCAAACATTGCAACTACAGCGCAACCCAGACCGCTCATCTACGAGGCCATGAACGGACGCATACTGGGCACAAGCCCTTTGAGTGCGAACATTGTGATTACAGCGCAGCAACGAGTAGTTGTCTTCGACAGCATGAACGTACTCATACGAGGGGAAAATGAATTGTTTATTGTATTAAATTAAATACCTTGTAGTAATCCCCCGGACAGAGCACAGATGTTTGGCAGGTAAAGAAAAAAGAACTTAAAGGCTACATAAATCCACAAAATATTTGAACTGACACTTTTTAGCTTACTTTTTGAATCCCGGGGCGCCATTAAGGGTGCAAGTGCTGTGTATAAAAGCACTAAAACCAATTCAGCATTTAATCCTCTTTTCTACCACTCCGTGAGTGAAGATGGGGCATTTCGTACCCTCACTTACCCGAAAAAAACCCGGCCGAGAAAATTTCAGACCGACCCGAACCCGTCGGCGGGCATAGTTTTGTGGGCTCAACCCGGACCGGAAGTTTCAATTAATTTTTAACCGGAAGAAGCCCATTTCCACAAAACCCGAACCCGCTGGAAACCCGTTATGAATTTCCGTAAAAAACCTGTCTCAAAACCCGCTATTTTGCCATAAACCTAAACATGTTCAAAACGTTTCATCGTTTTAACATTTATATCGATATTAAACCTGTTCGAGCCCAAAAACATAGTGAATATAATATATGTATCATGAAAAGAGAACATTTTACCCACTAACGGTTGGTTTTTTAAACATTTTTGGTATTTACTTACTAATATACATTACTGATGTATGTAAATCAGGACTAAACCCCTCCTAATGTTAACAATATGGCCAACATATTTTGGCAGGAGTGATATTTTGGAACGTAAAGAACACCAACTGAGCAAGAATAGCTACAGCGAGCAGAATTTTTTACATCGATGCAAACATATTTTTTCGTTTATGACCATTTAAATCAAATGCAAAGAAATATTTTCATTTTTCATATATTAATTCTATTCAACATGATATATAGCCGAGAGGATCAAATAACATTGACTAAATTCTCTCTTTTATTCAAACGGTGTGGGATTTCAAACAAGCAGAATTTAATTTTTACGAGCAATTTTCTTATCCATCCTTTCAGTCAACATTGTTTAGCCAATTACAGGTCTTGGACCCGCAAATCTGGAAAACATCAACAAATTTTACACTCCTTGATTTGTATTGCAAATCCCAGGAAAATTTCATAAATTATTCACCTTTTGGTAACCTTCAGAGGCACACTCAACAACTCTCGTTGACTCCGGTGGATCGTCTTTTGCAGCTGCAAGTGAATTTGGGAAATTATTAAAAATATTCCCACCTTTTTACAGTCTTGTGAATCTTGTTCAAGTGTTAGACTTCACCGGTCTGGCCGCGATTGAAACAACCAACAGTCATTCAAGAAATGCCAATAACAGTGCATTGCCTCGTTTGAATTTATAAAAACGCCCTCAATTTCTTTTCCCAGCACAAGGACCAACAATAACATAGGTAGAAAAAACTTGACAGCAATACCTAATAAACATTCAAGAGCCGAGTCACGAAGCTGCGGTCCATGAGCACCAAAGTCTTGCGAAAAGGAGTTTACCCTTTCATAAAAGGGGTTGGATCCGTCCGCCGTCACATTATAACTGGCAAATGTGCACTTGGCCTTTAAAGTAAAAAAAAAAGCAACTTGTCGCTTTAAAACGGAATTTTTAGAGGGGAATGGTATTTTCATGCTGTAATGGAGGATCCCTCACACAGCTACAACAGAGCCGACGCCTCCTTCAAATTGATAATTAGCTACGAGTTCTTACCATTTTCAAAGTAAGGAGATCCCCTACTTGACTTCCAGAAGAACATGACTTGATGGCATTTACAAATGAATCTGATCTGGTGTAGAATTGATCACCACATTTCAATCCGTTTGTCAAGATCCCACGGACACGGCAGGGTTCAAAACCAGCTGTGAACTACAAAAAAAAATAAACCAATCTTTTGTGAAAATTTTTGTAGGTACGTTTGACATTTAATTAATAATTTGACAAAATAATTAACCTGAATTGAGACCAAAGACAATGTTAACAATATGGCTAACATTTTGTGGTATTTTGGCATGTAAAGATGAATATCTGATTGTGAGAGCAAGAATGGAAGCATTCCTTCATTAAAATCCCTCTATTTATCTAATTATTGTTCATTTTTATCACAAAATGCACAAACCATACAGTGGATAGAGAAATAAGAAAACAGGACTAATTTCCGTGACTACATACTTTGAAAATATACAATGCATTTTGAGCCTGAAGAAAGCGAAAATGCAAACGTCATTTATTCATAGAATGGTCATCTTACGCATCACTTCTCCCTAAGAAATTAAATTACCCCGTGCGGAACGGCTCATAGAGTAGAAGGAGTAGAATTATTTTGGTTGTTAAAATAAATTTTTTTGAAATATTTAGAACCTTAGTAATTTCAACTGCCACAGGCAAAACTCTCTTATGGAGCACCCGTAAATGAAAACACTAAAACTTGAACAAATCGATTTCAAGGTCTTCAATAAAATTTCCTTTTCTTCACAATCCCACACGTGTGAACTTTCAACTGGAATGATTTCCAATCCTCTATCGTAAAAACCCAATTACAGCGTTTTTTCACAAGCATTAACTTTTTTCCGCCAAAAAGGTGCCATTGAGAATAAATATGACATAAATGCACTGTCGACAGTATGAATACAAATACAGTCAAATTTCGTTATAATGGCCTCTCATTTGGGACGGTGAATTTGGAGCCGTTGTAGGGAGGGGTCGTTATTGAGGATACTCATAGAGTAGGCTCAAGGGAAAGGGGGGTTTTGCTACCACCGCTATAACGCCCTTGTATTGGGACGAATGTTGTGTGTGTTTCCGCTCCGTCCGGAGTCTGGATTTATTATTGAACATTATTCTTCCTTGTCTTAACGTCGTAATTAAGATTTTTTTAAATTTCAGGACAAAGATTAACTACAAAATAAAATTACACACGGCATACAAGCAGAATATTTCTTGTTGAATTGCTATAATTCAAACCATTGATTAAGGCGGTGCCAAAGCAGTCTTGAAACCTGTTGGCTAAAAAATGATGATTAATAACTTTCATGATTTATCAATACTGTTGTTGCAATTTGTGAAAAATTCTGATTTCCATCGCATTAAGAGTGAGATCATTTGTGAGAAATTTTCTCATCGACGCCCAACTTCTACAGAACTTCTCGGAAATCACCTGCTCTATTCTTTAGCATTTTAAGCCTGAATTAAAAGCACAAAATGCACGACAATTAATTATAAGTTCCATTTAACCTGGATTTCGTGACACGAAAAGTCAACCATGATTCTAAAAAAACTCACTAGTTTTACACAAAATTTGAAAATTTAGAAACTATTCAAAATTTTATCTGTTTAAAATTGATTAATTTCATATCGTTCAAATTCTACAGGCAGTTTTGATCAAAATTATCCTTTCATTCGTCAATAATTACCAATTGTGTTTCAGTTGCGTAAATAACTTTTCTAATGATTTTACAGCTTAAAATTTAGAAATTATACTTTTATATTTTATTTCCCAAAAACCCCTTACAACTCTCGGGTACTTGCAGGAGAAAATTCGAAAATGCAAATTGAATTCGTTGACTTCACCCAATTGATGAATAAAAAAAATAATCAGAATTTTGTCACTGAATTGGAGAGACCGAAGGAAAAAGGTGCTGATTTTTAAACTTATGCTTTTAAACTAATACGTGAATAATACAGAGGGAGTTTTCAGAACATTGGACCACTCTTGACCATTTGTTTTTCTTACAGTATAATTAGAAGATGATCAGGAATTTTTGCAGGCGCTATCCTTCAAGGATAAGTCTTAAGTATGCAAAATATCAACTCTTTAATTCTCATAATGCCCGGTTGGTTAACACTGAAATGTAAGAGTGTCCGAAATAACGTTTCCAGTGAGTAATTTACCCCAACTGGGGACAAAAGTGCATGAAAATTTCACAAATAATATATTCTGAAATTTACGCTTTTAGGGTATCTAGCTTGTTAGCAGAAATATTGTTAAAAAAACAGATCGGTTTTTACAGCCCCGCAAACATTTTTGGTTCGAGTTGTGGAATTCCGTTATTTTTGGAAATAAATTTTTCATGACTTCCGGGAATGAAAATTTTTTTGTAACATCGTGCTAATATAGAAATGTTTATAATTATCGCGTTTTCAAATAGATATTTTCTTTTAAGTAATTCTGCCGCGAAGACCATAAAATTTTAATTTTACTTGAGTATTTAAACTTGCAATTGCACCTACCTCATAGGAGTCCTAAAAAATAAGGTTCAATAACATTACAAACTTTTTCCATACGTGTAAATTCTGTGCCGCACAATATTTTGACATTAATATTGTACAAAAATCTCATAACTAAAAACTCTGCTTAATGACAGTACCATGAATTTTTACACAAGTCCCAGGCACATTAGTGAACTTAACAATTACAGCATTCGGATACACAGGACATATTCCATGTTTACAAATTATTTTAAACTCTAAGCAGAAATGCTTGAAATAATTTTCAAAAATAACTAATAAATGCTGTACAAATAGTTGAGCATAAATAAAAGAGGCTTTCGTGTACTTTCAAATCACGGGTTCAAATTCAGAATAGATTGAAACGAAGCTCAAAATTTGACTCGTCAGAAAAATTCCAATCGCTCCGCTGTCTGAAAAACAAAACACAAATCGATGATATGTCAAATTTTGTTAGACTGAACACAAAAATGTCGTCCCAGCGTTACTGACAAAGCATAAAAAGGTCATCCAGAAATCATGCATAAAAAATTTGAAAAATTAAATTATGATTTGCTCTAAATGTAAGTAAAAATTGTACAGTCGATCTTGAAAAAATTTGCACTTCCTTGCAAGAAACTTTAGTCGATGGTTGTGAAAATAAACAACCAATTTTTCTTATATTCCACGTCTTAAAAATTTCCTAGACAGAGTTATGTTATAGTAATTGTCTTGATGAATCAAAGTGAATGGTATTTTCTCAGTCAAAGTTTTTTAAAATGATAACTGAATCTTTCTTCTCTCAACTTATGACCCCTTCCAAATGAAGCCATTTTCATTCAAATGTCTCCATGCACTTGAAGATTAGAAAGAAATTTTTTTAAATGGAGTGGAGTGTGAGAAAGAAAAACCAATTTAGAGCTTTTTTTTCTTTTTAATCCTTGAAAATTATTACCTATTACATTAAATAAACAGGTCAAAAATTAAAGATAATAATTTTTTAATATTAAAAAAAATACCGGACCAAATTTAGTGCAAATCGCACTGGAATTAGCCCGATGACAGAAAAAACTCACTTAGGCTATTTTAACCAAAATCCAAGTAGAATTTTTTGAAATTTTCCTATCTCGCCAAATCTTGCTATGAATTTGCACACTTCAATAATCTTGTAAAAATTAATGAATCATTTTTATTGAAATACCCTATCCATATCCATACACACATGTCAAGAATTAACTACCTACTAATTTGTATTTCGTGCAAACCGCTCCTACAGACTTGCCAAACTTACGAAGCGCCGTTCAAAACTAGAAATATTAAACGGCGTCAAACCGTTACAGTTAAAATACACGGTACGAAAAATACTGCTTTACAATTACAAATAAATACAACTGAAAATGTTGTTGGACAAATTACGCCTGAGATTTCGTTTTGAATTTATTACCAAGTAAAATTTGGGTGAGCAATCTTTGCTGACATTCATTCTTTCTACTCGAGTTTCCAAGTTTTAAATGCAGGAATTCCTTGGGATATAACGTGCAGTGTCTATAGTTCTGTTCCCGCTCCACACCCATCAAAGATTCGAAAAATGTTGCGCTGCTCTATTTGTTGTTAAAACTCTTAAGTTCTTAACTGCTTATTCCAATTTTTTTCAAACAAATTTTTTTAATCGGTTCTCAGTTAAAACCATTGACCAAAACCTTTCTTCAAATTTTGAACATCCGATTTGATCCTAATTGGGGCGGCCGCCCCAAGTGTTGACATTTTCTGTTGAAGATTTTTTACAGTTTCAAGTTAATAAAAAAGAATTGAATTTAAAAAGAATTGGAAATCTTTCCCAATTAACAAGTCAGAAAATTCTGATATGCGTAACTGTGGGGAAATTAGGAAAATTATTGCAATCGTAAAAACAAGTTTTTTCAATTTGACATTTAATCCCCAAGAACCAAAGTAGCATAATCAAAAACCGTTTTCCAACATAGTTACAAGCTACACTCATTTGTTTAGTTTTAGCGCTATCCGTAGTTTTTATGCATTTAAAGTGCTGTAAATGGAGGGTCAGATTATATGTATTTTATGCTTTTTGGGACAAGTGGCATGGAGAAGAGGGGAAAATGAGAAAAGTTATTGCCTTGAAAGCAAACCGTAAAAATAAGATAAAGAGGAAACAATTCTTCTCCGCAGGCTATGTTCATGGAGTTGGGGCAGAAACTACAATATTACCACTTGGCCTGGTTTAACGGATGTCTCGGCTAGAAACAGCCAATATGTACTTGTGTAACTCCATAAGAGCAAAAAATAACTCTTTCTTTGAGTTGTATTTATGTTGGTTCCCCTTCATAGTTTGAGACAATTTTATAAAAATATGTTAAATTTGTAGTTTTTTCCAGCTCTCCACCAACTACGTACTCTGTTTGACACTCCAATTGAACATTTGTGTGCAAGAGACGGGATTTTGAAGTACCTTCAAATCTATTTGCGGTTAGCCATGCTTGTTTCCATAATCGGCGCCAAACTGTGACATGAAAAATATTTATTAAAATTCAGACGCAGGTATGAGAAAACATTTTATCCTACTCCAAAGAGAATAGCGCAATAAAACTCAAGTCACACTCTATGCTCTGGCCCTAACGCTGGAGCGTTAATTTGGTGTTTCAAATTGTCTAACATATCGTTAACTTTTAAATCATTTATACCATGTTTTCCGGAATTTTACTTGCAAATCAAAAATGTTTCCACGGATTCCGAATTTGAGCAATTTGATTATGAAGCGAATGAAAAACACTTTTATCTATGTTTTTTGCGATGAAAATTTCTTCTACAAAAGTTTATGTCTAACTGTTAGCTATTTTAACACTTTGTAACTTTCCTGACTTTACAAATAAGGTGGGGAACATATATACAGATATTTCCTTTAAAAAATTTAATTTTCAACACTATTGTGAATAATTATTAGCCATATTTTAACACAAATTCTGTAAATCCCAAATGTTATCATCCATGATCAAAATTTATAGTATATTTTTAAATTTTGGTCCATAAATTTTGCACACAAAAATAGAAAGTGAAAGTTTGAATTATTGTTGCACTAAAAATTCATGCATTGAATAAGATGAAATGCGTAGGTTCACCCAAATTTCCTGCTGATCATTTCAATTGGCTCCTATTCCAGAGATAAGGGATAAAATTGGTTGAAAATGAAAGAAACCTCACCAACCTCAGCAATAATGTAACACGGGCGTTTGTCGGAAATTCCTTGATCGGCACCTCACGCATCACAAACCACGTTCTGTTTTCCTTTCATTTCAATTTACTGCCAAGCATGGACAAAATCATTTACAAACTTCGGCCTAGATACCAATCATTTACATTGTGAAATTCATAATCGGCGTTTAACACTAAGCACAAAATAATTATTCCTGATAAATTCTACTCACCTTTTGTACATTAGAAATAATAATTATTGTAGGGTAATAATTATTATTGGTAATTATTGTCATATGCTCAAACTTATAGCGAGAATATTTCACACACACATACAAGCAACTTACCTGAATTTTTTGTCATTCAATTTAAACTCGTCTGAATGAGTGGATTTGAATTTTTTAAATCTTGAGGGTTACTTCGACTCTTTTCTTTTTCTTATTTGTAGCCCTGCTTTAATTGGTTGAGCGTTATAAGTCTTTTCACGTTTTCAATGCTTTTTTTATTCAGAAAAATTTCATAGGTCCATGCCGGCTGGAACAGCTTTACATTCTACTCTATATTTGCCCATTTAATCCACAACCAATAGATTCTTTATCCTGATGCTAAGCAGCTAATGAAACAATTTTTTATCGGCGTTTAACAGTAAAACCTTTTGGGCTGGAGTAGTGACAAATGATATTTTCCGTCATTAATAATTCCTGAACTAATTGACAGACAGTCATAAAAAACGAAGCAACTCCAATTTTACATGACTCCTTCAAAATTTCGTCAAATTCTGATATTATGTGTAATGATTAAAATGACTTATAATAATACGATATGAAACTTTGTTTTTTTCAATAGTTTTCACATAATTTTCTTAACCCTTTATTTATTCTGTAAATCCAAAGATTTTTAGTCGACAGTGTCTTTTTACTCTTTGATTATTTTTTATTGTTTAACAAATTTCGTAATAAACTATGTCAATTTCCAAATTATGAAGGAATTTTGACTGGGAATTTACTAACTGCCCTATTGGAAGTCCATGAAAAAATATTAAACTACATGTAGATAGCTATAGGGAGACATTTTTGAATTTTTGCAAATGTATGAACTTAGGCTGAGATTTTGGGGAAATAATTTTAAAATTACAAGTTCTAGCCAAACAAGTCGACTAAGTAAGTGTCAATCGTAATTAAAATTTATTGACCAAAAAAACTAGTTTAAAAAAAAGAAATCCCGTAGATTTTAATCGTTCGTTGCAAACATTCCAGAAAATAAATTCCCCACATAATGATACTCCGTTGGATACATTCCATAATTTACCATTTTCCATAATTTCATAAATCGGTCAATACAATGTAATAAAGCGCACTTCCAAGCGCCAATGATTGGCGGAACCTTGCCTGATGATAAAATTAACTAACAGTGGAAAATCCATAATCGGCGTGAAACTTTACCACTAAAATATTTTAAAAAAAATAAAACTATCATCTTACTTATGAACGCTTCTCAATCTCAATGGGACTTCTGTTGTAACACAGAACCTTTACTATACTTTTATTTTTAGATTATTCTTGCTTTTGTTTGAATTGAATTTTGTACTTTTAAAGTTGTCATCCCATTCTCTTGTGTTTATTTCCAAAGCGGAATTGTCCAATGTGGTTCAAGGATTTTCATTTCATGTCAATTTAATACGCGGAGCTGCCAAAATATAACTTAAAAGAGTTTTAAATTTTTCAAACATTGAGGCACAGTTTTCTATAATGATGTACCCCACTGCACTGTGGACACCATATCTTGCTTATTGCATAGTGGTAGCTATAATCGAGAATTCCTTGAGAGGCGTCCAACTTATGCAGCAAAAAAATCCTTGGAAGGAAAATCCTTGGTTCAGAATTTCAATATTGGTAGACGAGCTTTGTTATAAATTTGTGATTAATTTTTAGAAACTAAGAGTTTTAGAAAAAATTGAGTTTTCACATTTTAACGCATTTAAAATTTAAAATTTCAAGAACATAGTAAAATGAAAATTACTCTGGGCATGACTACTTATGGAGCATAAGCAGAAACTAGAGTAGTTGCTTTCACTGCTTCAATCATTGCCCCTGCTGGTCTCATCGGTCTTGTTGCTACGCAGTAAAATTGAATATCATCATTAGCCTTTTGCTCATTATTGTTAAAGGCTTTTAGGGGTGATTTAAATTTTTCTGTTCCAATATTATTGCTAAATTAAATACACAATTAAAAGATTTTACCTGAATTTTGAGAAATAGAAATACTTCTCGTATTTGGTGATTATTGTCAATTAGGTTCGTGTGATTGAGCATAGTCGAGGCATTCAAGCTACTTGAAACTATTTCAAAGCTTTAAAAATGAAAGGAATAATGAATGTTGTAAAAACTACGTTTTAAAATTTTTGTTCAAACTTAATAAACTTATCTTTCACGTTCGCGATATCTAATCTTTAATGCTTGAAAAATCATTATTTTTTTAATTTTCGCTTTAACATTCGCTTTGCTCCAAAATATTTTTCCCTGCATTTTTAAATAAATGGGTAAGTTGTAAACATTGAAAATTTCGATTTTTTGCTACGCTTTATTTTTTTACAGGAATGTGTTGGTTGTTACCGATTATTACTCGTTATATTGAATGCGTGGAACGACTTTTTATGTTGAAGGAATTCATTTCTCCAAAACATAAAAAGCCAACCAATAATTATTTTGTAATCAGCACGTTTGGCTGAATTACAGTCAGAATTGAAAATTGTGAGTCAATGATTACAATTAATCTTTTAGTACTAACTTCAAAAAACAGTGAGTCAAAGCTCAAATTGTTTGTCAAACATACCAGAACATTTTTTCGGAATTCCAAGCCCTTGGATGAATGAAATTTACCTGTAAAATAAACAAATGTTTCAAAAATAATATTAAATATTATAGCGTTAGCTTTAATTGAACGAGGGATCAAAAATTCCAGGAGGTTCATTTTTAACTACCTCGATGTTTGACACGATGTTTATTTAACGATTAAAAATTATATCTGAAAAAATCCTAAAATCATCCTGTTGGAGTGCAAACTACTGAATTTCTAGCTCTAACAATCCGTAACGCGATGTTAACCATTCAGCGTTTCAACGTATAACACACTGACACCCTTAACACGGAAGTTTCAACTAATCTCATGGACCCCACAATCCAAGCCAAAATTTATTAATCGGCGTCGAACCTAAACAATAACTCAAATCTATTCTATAACCGAAAAAATCTTTGACTCGCTTTCAAAATATTTTCCCTCACTCTGTGTACAATTTCCCATTAACCATTTGGTGGAAAATTGTATGTTTCTTTTTGAAATTTTCTAGGACTTTGAATTTTTTCCCTGAATTTTCAAGTTAATCTGCTAAATCATTCATCCCCGACATGGAAATCATTCCTTGAATTTTTATAAGCACTTGCAAAATTACGGCAGTTTTTCCCTAATGATATTAAATTATTAGTGGTCGGCTGGAACTCGGACAGGTAGGACGTCAAATTTATCGCTCTGCGAAAAAGAACCCCTGAAAAGTGTCAAAACGTGCCTACAAAAACACAATAAATATAAGAGTGTGAGTCCCGACAAGTAGTACCTAAATTAGGGCACCGAAAATATAACCCCCGAAGACCGAACGTTAAACTAGGAAAAACTTTCCAAATTTTCAAAAGAGAGATAAAAGTGAGTGCCCTGTCGTTGCAATGACAAAAATTCTATTTTATTATAATTATTTATTAGTATTTATTTTTCAAAATTTTCTAAAATTTTGAATTAAAGTTTATCAAATGGTAAATTTATTCACATTTTCAGACCTTCGTTGGCAAAAGCAATTAGAACGCTCGAAGTATCATTTCAACTCGTTAATCGCACGTCGTAACCCTTTCAAAAATTGTTCTACTCTCAATTTCTAATAGTTTTTAGGGCGGCGTCAGCCCCCTAGTAAAATACCTTTGTTCCTCCGTACGTCCGTGTGTCCATCGGCACGATAACTCAAAAATTACTCAACCGATTACATTCAAATTTTTTTTGAACTTTACTTAGGGTCAAAGCTCGGCTAAGTTCGTTTTTGGTTAAAATTGGTCCGTGTATTCGTTCGTAAAAAAATAAAACCAAAAAAAATTTTTTTTGAAAACATGTTTTTTTGAAATAAAAAAAATTTCAGTTGAAATATTTTCCTTGAAATTTTTCAAAATTTTATTTTTTTTATCAAAAATTTATTTTTAGCTGAAAAATGTTTTTCTGCAATAAAAAGATTTTTTTGAGATAACTTTTTATGAGAACTTCGAAATTTTTACATGAAATTTTAATATGACCTCAACATTATAAACTAAAGGGGGTTGAAGGGGGACGGTGGGGTGGGCTGACGCCGTCCTACGCGACGGCATAAAATTATCGCGGAGCGATAATTTTTCTAATAGTGCCTGTCATCAAAGTTTCTGTTCAGTTCATTAATGTGGTTGGATATTCTTCTATTCAAACATTCAAGACTTGCGCATTTTTGTCGGGCTCTACCATCCCTCATGAACCCTAACGTATCTTTCTCGTGTGCGTGAGGGAACCACAGAGGAAAATCCCTTGAACGGTGTTTAACCCTAACATTAAAGAAAGAGATTTTAGATCGGAAAGATAGTACTATATTGGTAGCAGAAATTCATGAATTTTTTCATGTTTCATCCTAATTTTATAAAACTGATTTAAAAAAAATATGATGTTCGTCTATCAAAATTTTACCAAATAATTGCTCAAAAACTACGACCACACAGAAATAAGTTAGGTACCGTTGAAAAGCTCTCGTCAAGAGCTTTTGAATAATATCTACCGCATGAAAATCCAAGGGAACCATCATAGTGTAAACAATCAGTCCACCCCCAAAGTTTGGCATGTGTAATTGGCTATTATTTTTGATGATCAAACATTAGAGAGTTAGTGCAACTTTTTACGTATCTCCCGTATAAAACTTATAGCACTTATGGAACGTATAGATGAAATTTTTACATGTAAAATTTTGGTTTATACGTTCCATAAGTGCTATAAGTTTTA
>JAQFXU010002590.1:0-19904 GCA_034693705.1 Spatulosminthurus flaviceps
ATTATGGAACGGGTTTCCACCGGGCTCGGGCTCGATCAAAAAATAATGACTGGTTTACGGGCCGATAACATTGACCCTTTAACGGGCCGCGATCGGGTTGGGTTAAGTTTCCACGGTCTCCTCCCGTGACCGGATCTACAATTTGGACCGCGCCACACCTCTACTCGGAATCAACAAGTAACCAACAATGTTTCGTTTTTGTGAGAGAATTTTATTTCCATAGATCTGCAATGTGTTGCGAACTTGTGTTATTTATAGAGTCTAAGGTGTGGTGTAGACGTGGGACCCGTTCAGAACTTAGACACTACCCGACAGAACGTACCACAAAATTGTAATCCCGACCCGGGCTGTCAGCAAATAAAATAACATTGACTGGACCCAACCCGTTAAAGACCTTTATTTTGCTTAGAACCCGGACCCGCTTGAAACCCGAGCTTTGTGTTTTCGTTAAACCCGAACCCATTTCAATCGCTTTTAGAATACCCGAACCAGGGTAAACCCCGTTCCAAATGTTTTGCTAAAACCACCCTGTACCCGATCCGCTATATTCTCCATTATAACCAAAGCCCGCAGCCGTATTGTAAAACATTTACACTAACGAGTGGGCTAAATAAGACGTGAAATGACAAATAAAGTCTACTCCTGTGGAACTTTGTACTTGCTCATTCAGACAATTCTTTCAGGAATTTATTTAATAGACAAAAGAAGTAAGTAGTATTGAATTTTCAATACTCTTGTGCACCCGCTGCGCTGCTCATACATCATACAAAGGATCATTGCGGATGAAATAAATATCTGATTATTTACAATAACGGTGCCTACCATCCAAACCGTTTGTATACGCATTATTATATTACGCTTGTTAGTGTTTGGAAAAGAGACTGGGCTAAGAGGCTAAATAATCAAGATTGGTCGATGTATGCAGGACGGCAGCAATCTATGACGAATTATATACACTTGTAATTGTTAGGACGAGTTCTTCATTTTCTCGCAGTCCGGCCGCTAAAATAATTGAATTCATTACCCTCCCGAAACCTGTTGAGAAAATACACATTCAAGCTCGCACACGGTGCCAACGACCACTCGCTCTCAATATTGATTAAAAGCCCGAACGTAGTATGATTCTCCAATCTGTATTTAATTACGATCCGAAGTACCAAACCGGTCAAAAACTCCGCCGTGTCGGGTTTACCCGAAGCGGAGAACTCGCCATCGGGCTCCATTCTAACTTCGGTGACTATAAAGCCACAGATAATGTGGGTATATAGCCGACATGCGTGCATCCAGAATATATAAAGTTGGTTTCCCGTTTCCCCATTTTCAACCTTTCGATACAATGAAACAAACAGTCGAAGTTTAACAGACTGATGAAGAACCATTTAACAGCCCATTGCGAAGCCTTGTAGTAGCAAATTCCGTGTCTGTCTGAAGCCCTTTAATCAGTCTTAGCCAATAAACCAAGCCGAATAAGGTGTCCTAGCAAGACTTCTCACACCGCCAAAGTTTAAAATTGTGCAGTTTGCTATAACTCCATCTCGCTACAGTCGAGACCTGACTGTACTATCACAGGGAGATTCGAAGCAGTTGCATATTATGCATGATAATTGTAAGACAAAAGGGACGTGATTGCGAATAGTGGAACGCGTATACGGCTGATTAATAGGAGGATTTGAGTTTACTAATTTTGGCCCACATAGCCTACCATTGGTGTGATTCATATCAAGCCACTGTTGGCCAAATCAAAATATACTACACACTTTTGCTTTACGCGACACGAAGTTGTAATAAGTGTGCAAGTTAACTTGAGTTGCGTTCAAATTTTGAACCAACAAGTTTTGAACTTCAGATCGTTGCAATCTCGAATTTCTGTTCGAAAGAAACTGTGTGAGTTGGATAACTGAACTTTTACTAGTATTGACAGCACGAGAACTTTTGTTTCACATGTGGACGATGTATAATAATGAGCGCAAAATATTTTATAAAATAAAATTTTTGTAGGTTTCGTTGTCGCATACTTCCTGCCCTGCCTCTACTCTGTCAGCAAGAAAAACTTTTTGTTAGAGTTTGTCGAATTTGAGGGAAGGGGCTTTTACTATGGCAAGTGATCCCAGAAGTAATTACGAGGATGATGTTGACGACGACAGCTCTGACGACAGTAATCACACTCTCTTCAGGGATCGTCCAGAGTGGTCGGATATTCAACCTGTGGAGCAGGATGATGGTCCTTACCCTGTTGTGAAGATCAGCTACTCACCTAAATGTAAGTCAAATGGAGGACTTGAGAAAGTGGCATACTTGAGGAAATCGACGGAGCATAAAAATTGTTACGCTGAGGCTGGACAAAGCTTAAACGAATTTTTTGCTTTATCTAGTTCAAGATGCATACGATTATTTGAGAGCAGTCATCAAGAAGGGCGAGAAAACACAACGGGTGTTGGCACTTACCTCAGTTTGCATTAATTTCAATGCTGCTAATTACACGGCTTGGCAGTACAGGTAAGAACTCAATTAGTTGTGTCAAATGCGATGGTGAAGAGAAAATCGTTTGGTTGAAAATCGGATTCATGATTTTAAGATGTATAGTTTTTAGCGGGATAAATAAATGAAGGATTTAATGCTTGATGGTATTTTAATGCAATTTTTTGTGCTAATGGCTGTGTGATTGTGTCGTTTGGGCTTTTAGACGGGATGTACTAGAAGAGCTGAAGATTCCAGATAAAGTATCAAACCAAGCTCTTCCCCGGGAGTTTGAAGAGGAGCTTGCATTCTCTAGAGACATGATCGAGGATAATAACAAAAATTACCAGGTTTGGCATCACCGGAAAATCCTTGTGTCATGGGCATCAGGGTATGATAAAGAAACCAACACACATACATTAGATGATCCAAAAGATTGCGATTTCGTCCTTACGAGAGAACTACGGTTGACCTCAACTTTGCTAAATAAAGACGCCAAGAATTACCACGCTTGGCAACATCGTCAGTGGGTTTTGAGACTTTTCGGGTACGTATCTTGTTTAATCTGAGGCGAAAGGTTTATCTGTGAGGATTCAAAATCTCGAACTCTAATTGAATTTCTTTGGTATCAGGAACTTTGAAAATGAGCTTACTTATGCAACCTCTCTCATTGAAATCGATGTCAGAAATAATTCGGCTTGGAATCAGCGATTTTTTGTTGTTCAGAATTTGAAGCATAAGGATGATAAGCTGATTCAGAAGGAAATAAAATATACCACTGAACAAATTTTAAAGGCAGTCAGTAACGAAAGTCCTTGGTCATATTTGCGGGGGTAAGGATTTGTTTTTATTAACTGCCATTTCCAGTATTCATGTAAAGAAAAAGCTGTCTAACAAGGTTTGAACTTTTTCAGTCTATGGGAAATGGAAGGTAAACTTGGGGAGCAAACCGAGTTCCTTGAACAATGTAAGCAGTTAATTCAGTCCGAGTGCCCAAGTGTCCCTCTTCATGTATTCGTCCTTGAAGTTTATGAAGATAGATTGGAAAAGGGAGACCAAAATGAAGAAATGTTACAGCATGGAAAAACAGTGAGCGAAAATAATTTGTATTAAGGCGAATCTTTTCCATTCTTTTGGTGCTTGCGTAAGCATGGTAATTAACTTTCTGAATTTGTAGATATGCGATCTTTTGGCAAATAAGTTGGATACCCTACGCAAGGGATATTGGGGTGTACGGAAACACGTCTTCGAGGCCAATGGTGCTGCGTAGGTCGGTTGTGTCATGCCAGATTGTTTGTTAATGTTGGATTCGAGAGGTCGAAACTTGCTCGCTGAAGGCCAAAACCCGATCTTACATCTAGCCTTTTAAGTTTCAGTCAACCTAATCGCAGCCTATGAATTCTATTTTTGCATCCACATCAAGTGTGAAACCGGTATATTTCAATATTGCTGCATTACTCGAATATCAAATTATTACTATTGGTGGTTCACGATTTTTATCTAATGTTTGAATTATACATTTTGTGAGTCTTGTCGTTGCTTGAAGCTTCTGTTTCCATGAATAAGTATCCTTTCCAATTTATCTTTGTTTAGTGCAATATTCCTGGATTTAATTAATCCACCATGTTCGCAAATAACTGTTAAGCTATAGCGTTTAGTTATGATGGATATTATTACTGTAACGAGACTTTTGTGTTACCACTTTTACTTGAAAAACATGGTGTATTTCATTACAATAAATTGAATTCCTTGAACGTGTTTAGTGAATATTCATCTCATAGCACACAATGTTATCCGTGATGTAGCAGGTAATTCTATCAGGTAATGACTTCAGCATCAGTTCCACCGTATCACACTTAGCAGTTATATTTCATAGAGATCCATTTTTGTGATCCTCAGGTTTTGGTTGGGTAAATCGTTGACATGAAGTGAGAGATTCTACTTGATGAGATAAATCCTGCGCTTTTTGACAAGTAATGACATAGTTGTGTTGCAATGCTTTTTGATAACGAAGTACTCTCTTTTGTTCTTCACTCCATTTGGCACGCTCCGCTTCCCATAATGATGACTCGAACGAGTATTTCAATTCCAGCTCCTGGAACCATAACAAATTGACCTTTTTCTTCGACGGAACTATTTTGCGATTAACTCTCATGGTGCAATTACTATTACTAGAGAAAGAATGTTCTTTGTAAAATAACCTCAAATGCGTACCTTTAGTTTTTTCCTCAGAATATCATTTTCCTCCTTGTAATCTCTCTGAACTTTTTCTTGGTTCAGTAGTTTTTGTTTCAAGGATATGTTCTCACGCTCCACAGACTTAGCATTTAAGCTGTTTTGAGACAAGTTAGTTCGCAATGACGAAACCTCTGCTACCAAATTTTTTACGTGAGAGCGGAGCTGAACGACCTCGTGACACCTTGTCACTTGGTCACCCTACAAAAGGTCAACGATAACGTATAGTATTTCTAAACCTTCGATTCGAGTAATGAATGAAATATTCGCGAGAAAAATACCTGGTAATCTTTTAGTTGGGCTTTCAGAAGACAAACTGCCCACTCCGCCTCTTCTAGTTGGGAATTTCGGGATTCTAATTCCTGACGTAGAACCGTGGTAACTCGAGCACTTTCATCCAATTCTGTACGTAGCTTTCTTCTTTCCTGCTGCAACTGTAAACCATGTTGCATCACATTTTTACATCTTCTTATGAAACTGGTGGTAAAATATTCGTATAAACTGGTGAGTACTGAATACCCATATCCTAACATAGAGTGACAGACAGCACTAGCACTTATTCCATTGTTTTTTTTTTAGAAAAAAACCAATTAAAAACAGGTGTAAGCTAAGCAGTCGTAAAGTTCATTTTGAAATTTATAGATATTAGTGCTCAGCTTAATAGATCGCTTAATATCGTTAGTAGCTTTTATTGCTTGCGATCATTAATTGACCATCAATACATACGCAAGGCAAGTAAGGGCTTGTGTTGGCGTTGTTTACCGAATAAGCATAAGCTTATAATGTTATAATAGCTACCTGGCAGGAGTGTGCTGCAAGGGCTTGTTCCAATTTGATGGTTCGCTGTTGTGCTGCCCGAAGGTGAGCATCATACATTGATTGAAGTTGCTTCATCTGTGACTCCCCGTTAGAAACTGAACCTTTGACTAAACTCACCTGTAGTAATCACATAGAATAATAAGAAAATTGTATGTTTGATTGGTCAAGTAAAATTGCTTTCTGGTACTTTTCGAGAGTGGTCGGGGTCTTTTTTAATGGAGAAATTGGACTTGAAGTCAAACGTAATGAGCACATGACATAAGTTTTTGCTCTCGCCAAAATCACTAATAGTCTACGCAGCCACTTTAGTAGGCTTACAAAAAGTACCATATCTAGCATGTCACGAAAAGAAAAGACAAAAAAATTAATGCAGGTAGTAAAAGAATATAATTGAAAAACCTTTTCTTGCTCGTCGACTTGGCAAGACTCGTAGGTTGGTGTCCGTGGAGTCATTTCATACATTTTTCCTAATGGAGTAATGCCAACATCTTCTATGTGTAGCGTGGAACCTGAATAAGATCAGATTATCAGACCAATGTCAAGCAGGAATACATTTAAAAAATATTTTTTAATAGTTTCTGTCAGCGAAGCATGTTTCATAGCATACACGCGAAAGTATAACGAGTCTCAAAAAGAAATCAACAGGGGTATATTATTTTTTAAAGTCTTAAGGACGGATGAGATGATTTGGTAAATTGTTTATACCTTTGTTCCTTTAAAGTACTTTTCTATGTGTAGTTATTTAAGTATTAAAAATTATATTAACAGCAATTCTAACGTTGGAATAGCTGGAAGTATAAATCAGGGTAGAAATTGGCGAACACAGTGTAATTATTCAGATTATGACAATTTTGTTACAGTTAGACTTATGTTTGCATTCATTAACCATAAAAATCTTTTTAATGGAGGGATAATTGCCTTTTAACTTGTGTTAAATGTTATGTAGAGTGGGCATCCCAATGATCAGTTTTTAAAGATTTTCATATACACCTCACTATAGGGCAGAGCCGAAAGGGAGGGGGGTTCCAAAACCCACAGTAAATACTCACTACGTCTGCCCCTATACTTTGCATACCTATAAGAATTTTCATATTGCAGTAAAAGCAACTAAAATTGACCTGATTACAACACATTTAAAAAGCAATAAACGCTATTTGCGGTCGATCTAAAAATATGCAAAAAATCTTTAGCGCTTAAATTTTTCCTTTATTGCTTAAGTTTTACAACTTTATTCGGTATCCAAATGTTTAGAAGCATTCTTAATAGCTTTAATTTCCTTCTTTTGCATATTTGCATACAATTCCGACAAGGGAAAATGCACTGCTTTGTATCCCCCCCCCATAAACTTGGGACTTGCCATTAACACCTGAGTCGTGAATTTGTAAAAACAAGCGTAAATGGCCGGGTATACGTAAAACCACAATTTCTCTATTCTACTACTGAATAAAATTACACTGCGGTAATTACCCATATATGTTCTTTAGCTATGTGTCAAGGACCCCCTTTAAAACAAATACGAGATGCTAATTAAAATGGCAGAATTTTCATAACAGTAAACATTTCAATAATTTGAACAACGGTCGGGGTATGTACAGAAACTTAAGCAAAGGCTTGAGGTACTACTGTTAACATTCTTAGATAAAAATGTATTACAAAATATGTGACAAAAAATATATACTTGCTTGAAAATGGCTTACCATTATTTTTGTAAAAATCTTTAGTTGGTAAAACATTGCACAAAGATCCCCCAAAACGTTGAGAGCTCAACTGATTATTGTTCTGGTTAGATGGGATTGACAACTCGGGGACGCCTCTTGTGTCGGCATTTCTTCTAAGGAAGTTTTCTGAATTACGACGTTCTAGAGATTGCTTCATTGAACCTAAACCAAGAGAATTTTTGTCACATTATTCTCTTATTCTGTGCATATATATATATATATATATATATATATATATATATATATATATATATTATATAATGTATGTATTATGTATGTATATATGTATGTATATATGTATATATATATTTGTCTCATTAAATCTCTTTTATTTGTACTGTCGAACTCAAAAATCAGTTACAACCTACTTTTTTCACTGAAACGAATATATGAGTCTTTACTATGATTAATACTTGTGACATGAGTCAGCTCTAGAGAAGAAGCAGTGTGACACTCTCGTTCGTGGAAATGTTACTATTACATGTGAATATATGTTACAAAAACAATAGGGACAAAAAATTTGAACCAATCATCAAGAGTCAAACACATGAGACAATCGTAGTTAATGACTATAGATACAAATAAGAAAAATAATTATTATAACTATATAACTTACTGTAATTAGGGTGTAGCCTGTTTCCAATGTCAGTGGGCTTGAAAGCGATTGGCCGAATAATTACTTTAGTGCACTGTGGAACAAAAGTTTTCACGATTTAGATTGAGTTTTCTGATGATCAAAACAAAATCGTCAGTTTATTTTATAGCATCAAATCATTTGTAGCTGATGAATCACATGAAAATTTTAGTGCCACATTTTACAATAACATTCGAAGGTGATAAAAAATATTTAATCTAAAACAAATCGAATGGAAGTTTTTTTTTGCTTTGGAAATTTTATTACATTTTATTGTATTCTATACGGGGGTCTAAAAATAAAAGTATCGATGGTTTTGGGTGAAAATATTTTTTGGCTGCTTGAACAGACATTCAAAGAAGAGATCATTACTTTATTTATGGAGGTGTGCACAAGTGTCTACATAACCCTTGATTTTTCCCTGTTGTTATTTACAGCATAACCTAACCTGTAATGACTGACTGTGCAGGTCTAATTTTGAATAAAATATAATTGTGAGGGTTTTCACTCGAAATGGCTAATGACCTTTTGTATTACGTGAATCATGCATGCTATAGAGGCAAATACAAAAACGAAGAGATTAGTATCTACTTCAGGATACGCACATATCATGCATCACTGTCTAATAAAATCCCATTCAGAGTCAAATACATACTTACAATCCATTGGTATGGGGTATAGATGGGCCTTACACGGTTTTTAAGTTTTCTCAATATGTATGCATACTTATATATATATAGTAGAAAAATCTTACACTAACGACTGAAATACAGCGAAGTGACCCAAGCTGTATAGTAGAACCCAGTCATTTCCGAATTTACAGTTGGTTTGCATCATCAATTTTTCAAGTATGCTATTACAATTTAAGTAATAAGTTCTTACATGAGTTGTTAATTCTAGCCTCTATGGATAGCAGAGAGAAAATTAGAAAAATGTATGGTTTTGAAAGCTCAAAGAGTTCCGGCCCCACCGAATGCCTCAAATCATGGGCTTCCAGCAATTTCAACATCATATTGCCAAAACAACTTTTGCCGAGATGGATCATATGTTCGTAAAACTTCATACGACAACTCTAGTGCTGTAACCTAGTACTATTTTTCTGTGCAAAACAATAACGTAAGTGGCACACCCCAAAAAACAATCACTATTTTGAGGAGTCTGAATTCTGTTTCATCCACTACATCATCACTGTCTGGTTTTGAAATCATAAGACTTACAAAACAAAGTCATTAATTTTGTATGCAACCGCAACCACATCACAACACAAAAAATGTAGGAAAAAGCCTAAATAAAAACGCACATTATTTTTCTTTAAACTTTCTTATATAATCTATAAAATATTCATTTTTTACTTACATTTACCAGAGCTAAATTTTTGTTAAGCTTGAAAACTTGAAGCGTATCACTTTTCTTAAGTATTGATTTTAAAAGGGTGTCCCTATGTTTGAAGTGGGAAATGGAAATGCTCGTCTCCAGTTCTGGACCACATTCTCACATTTTTACGAAGCGTGCTTTACCTAAAAAACTGTATGCTAACGTGTATAGTGACGGTATGTGCACTGGTGCATTTATCAGAAAAAACCTCTGTATCGTAACAGAATTAGACAGCTTTAATCATATTATATGGATAAATATGCACACCCACCTTTACCTTTACATGCTCATCACTATATATTACTATATATCACGTGGAGCGGAAATGAATAAACAAAATTCATACTTTCAATGTCAGTCATGTCAGACCATCAAAATAAATAAACAAGAGGTAGCAGATCATATCATACCTCCCTAATCCGTAACCCTTTACACATCTTTTTACAACTTGTACTTGGCTATACGTGCATATATATAAGTACATGGACACGTAATGTTTTTTAAATGGAGGTATAAAAGTGCCAAATCATGAATGTTTTAGGCAACATTATGCATTTCGTTAGCCATCACTATACAGTTCAGTGGAAATACACTCGCATTCCCTGCGTTCTAACGCAAGAGCTTGTATTTTTGAGGTTCAGGTATTAAGTATGTAGCAACGAAGAGTTACAACCATAATTTCGTGTGACAAGGGTTCCATGCACACGTACACTTCAATTTTGAGGCACTAAAAAATGTCAGTATCTTATACATAGCTACTACCTGGAGATATGTGTATGACTCATACCTCCCGTACATAAAAAGTACATGTATATCTGCAATACTGTACAGGGAAAAGGTAAAGTTCGTGAGATGCAATTTATCGTCACATTTTTCTTACTTATCGCTTATTATTTACGTACCATGAAAACTTCAAGAAGATGGAATCCATGCAAAAAACATCTTTATCTTATTAATTTCGAAATAATATCTAACACGAACGCACTCCTTTGCAGCCTATTTTTTTTACTATTATATAATTATGTATTACAGTATTTAAAAGACATGACAAAGCCTCACTTCTTATGGATTGCCACAGCCTGACTTTGAAAATTTAATTGCTACCTAATTGTGAGTTTGTATATGTAAAACTAGAAGTATCCAGAAGTTTAAATATTTCGGAGCTAAAGTGGGTGATTCCTGCAAGTAAAGTATTAATGTTATTTTAAATAAAATTAACAGGTCGTTAATAATATTGGGCTTGTGTAGGAACCTACAAACTTACACATTTTTTCCTGCATTTCAAAGGTGATTGTGACAGCTAAGATTAAAGAGATTAACTTACTGAATTTAAGGCCCCTGTAAGCTTAGGTGGAGGCGGATTTCGGGAATCAATAAAAGTTTCTTGATCTCTTCTGTACTGTTGTCCATGGACAATCGCACTTGAGCTCCGGTTCATATTTGCTATTGGGGTACTGTGGGGCATGGCTTTATGTGAGCAAGGCGTTGTAAAGCGATACAAGTCTTTCTCACACGTGATGGGAAACCTCCGACAGGTGAATTTACATTGTGAGCATATTCCACTACCGTCATTACGATCACTTGTTGGGGCTGGTAGCTGAGATGAGAGGGAACGCTCTAGATCATTATTATTTGCGGTAGAAGCTGTAATTAGGGGAGACTGACGTGGAGTTGGTGAATCCTCGTCCTCCGAAGTCACTGTTTCATGGCCGCTGTCCACTCTTGCCATGATACGATTAAACCTCACTTCCAGGTACTTTACGGGTTTTTCACTTCACAGCTCAAGCTTCCAATCCTTTGTCCTGTACAATAAAAGGAAAATTTATTCGGTGCAATAATTTTATAATTCATGTTGAGATTAAAGAATTTCCACAGTCAAATATCATTCATTGTCAAAACCCACAATCAGGATGAAACGAGATGTTTAATTCTAAAAGTAAGCAACTTTTGCATGTATACAAATCTTGAATAAATCTTGTCTTTTGACTTTATTTAGGCGTATCCATACTTTGAAAAATGCATACGTGGCATAGCCGAAGATTTCCTTCTAATAAATGTTTTAAGGTTTTGAGGATGGGAATCTAGTTGTCCGTCAAGCCTGAGAATAACTCGGAACAAACATGGCATTTTTATATATTATTTTTTTCAATGCTCATCGCTACTTTTATTGTGTTGCAGGACAATAATATAAATGCTGAATCACAGTTGAGGCAATTCAAGCCTTTCAGTGGTGGGATTTTGAGCATATCCTAGCAATAATATCATATAAAATAACCTATACAAGTTACTAACTTGAAGTTCGATTGAAGTGTAGGTATTCAGCAGAGGCATATTAAGTTGATACGGTCTAAGTAGCAAACTATTTTGCTTCATCAGTCCAACGTTTTGATCATCAAAAAGTTCTCAATGACTTTATTATGATTGATTTGCCTCATTTGAGATTCGGAACATTAGAAAAGTTGCCGTTTCAAAATGAAACTTTCAATAATGACTTGCACAAGGTCGTATATATTTATTGTATTATTGTATACGCTATTTTATCTTTTGTTTGAGTTTTCTTCGCAGCCTGTAATGATATTGACGTGGACTGACACTGCGAGTAGGCGTGATGAGCTTTTCTGTTTATTGCCAAGACTTTTGTCCATTTTTATAAGTTTTAGTCCTACAACAATAATTATTATTACTTCAGTCAATACAATAAGACACCAAGGTTTTGACTGACACATGATAATTTCTCACGGAATTTTATTTATGAGGGGTCTCCTTCGCAGAATATTCTGTTTTTAAATGGTAAACTCATAAGTAAAGTACATAAAATTACGGAAGGCTCTACTCCTCTGCACGCAAGTCAGATTGTTGGGAAAAGAAGAAAGTTTCTAGATTTTACACTAACCTGGATATTTATTGAAGGGCTGTATAGGAAGATGCAATATCAGAGGTGCTGCACAGATGAATTTGTGTTCTTATACATTGAAACTATTTACTCATCATTAAAGCAGAAATGAAGGGGTTTATGGGAATGTGGAAAAAATATAAGCTTTTGTGTTCTATAGCAATAATGAGTTCAATAGTCAAACTATTTTGTAAATGAAAGGCGAATGAAACATGATGAATGATGACCTTTACCATGACAGGCTTTTCAGCCCATCAAGTTGGACCGTAAATGAGAGGAAAGCGTTAAATTTTCTTGGAGTCGTGACTTAGCCCTGGAGGATAACCCAAAGAATATTATAGAGGGTGTAGGAAAGGAACGGGAACCCAAGGGAATTGGTCTCAAATGTATAGAATTAAGCTGACATTTGTGAATGTACGTATAAAGTCTCATTGTAAAAGGGAAGATGGATGAGAGTGTAGATGTGAAGACCGAGATGATGACGACAGAGTGGTGATTAGTTCAGTACTTCCTTGATCACTCCGCTGCCACACATATCGTGTACGCATTGGATTTCCCTATTGTGAGAATAGGACATTTGCCTAAAACTTTGTTTATGTGTACTCAATATGGAACCAAGTAAGTACAAGTATAAGACTCAAAGGCTAAGAGGAGTTTCTATGTACCTATGTGTCTGTGATGTTAACATGAAAAATATTAAGATTACGAATGATACATGAGGACCTAGTGGGCTACATGTAGTAATTTAAATGATCATCATCGAAGCCATCCCCGTCACACCGTTACTTTTTTCTCTAAACCATCATTTACGGTTGAACGGTGTCTAATATTGCAAAACATATTCCTTGGGCTGTGTTCAATATCGCTCCTATTCCTACACACACTATAATGCTTTCCTAACGTGATTCATTGTGAAAGCCCTAACTCATATGCTTTGTCTTCATGCCCCCACCCAATTCTAGACACGACTCATAATTTAATTATTTTCCCTCGTTTACGTTACTACTCCTTGTCCCAGCCGACCAAGCGACAAAGCTCGTTTACATTTCCGAATAAAGGAGGCATTTAATTTTAGGAATTAAAAAAAACCTGACAGCTCCAAGACAATTGCTGAAGAGAATTTTGATAAAAATCATTTGTGCATATGATTCCCTGGTGGGATTACAGGCTCACTCTAAAACACATGTATATTAGCATTTCTCAGTTTCTTGCAAAGCCAGTTCTATGATCCATTGAATTCAGATTAAGTTAGAGATGAAGCTTGGAAAAAGTGGGAAGGGTGCTGTAGGCTAAACGTGTGCCTTTGTCAACGTCGTAGTTGCAATTAGGCATTTACGCAGAAGGCATATTGATGCATGCAATGAGATACGGAATGTATAAGTATTTGCCACAGGTTAACTTGGCACATTTAGTTAGCATAAATAAATTGCTGTTTAGTGTTTTCATGTTCAGACATTAGTTGTTGGAAAAGTTGCGTATAAAATCCGATGTCTATAGCCAGCACATGATAGTGCACAATGCACAACATATGCATGGTAAATCTTGAATGTGCATATTAACATGAAGGGGCAAAAGACTGTTGTAAGTTGTAACCGCAGCGATGTATGGCACACCGTTAATATGTGCATTCACAATTCACAATGTCCAACTTCCCCATCATCTTCTAGTATTGGTTTATTCAGTTAAACACTTTTAATATTTATGGTCAAGTGTAACTTGTATGGGCCATTACCTTCATGCACAAGTAATCGGCTTCGTGGAGCTGTATTTACAATGCAATGGAAGGCTTCACAGACTAGTGATATGATGCACTGGGTCCTGTTATGAGTTCCACGGATAATGTTAGTATATGATAATTTTTTAAGTGGGTGCAGGACTCATGGCTCACACCAACCTGTGCATTGTACAACGTGTGCTTCTATATACATACACCATCGGGGATGAAAACACTGAGTTTATTTATTTCACATTTCTATAATGTAATAAGATATAAAGAATCCGGATTACTTATTCTACCTTTCACGTACGTATATATCCCTAGCTTCCAAACACAGAAGAAGTGCCTTTCCTCTCTCTGTATTTCACACATTCCTTGACAGCAGGCTAAAAAGTTCCTCAATCCTCTCTCATCTCCGCATCACACATAATCGTATCTCATTGAATAATTCTATGGTTCCTTAGTTTCAGTTCCGAGAGATAATATTTTCTCCATGATACATATCCTTGTCGTGTTTCACGTCTTTTAATTGAACATGTAGGGTTTTCTGTGGCTGGTTCTTGTAAGTATCCCTAACAATTGCGTATCCTTACTGATGTGAATACAAAATGGATGTGAGGTATGTAATGTGTAAGTACACACTCATCAACGATGGTTGAGTTTGATGGAAGATTTAAAAGAAGTCTGGCGACTCCTTCTCCCCTATACCTCATCTACATACTTAGTATTCATCTCACCAGGTCACCTTCATCATCATAACCTTTGACATGCAGATCTGAGTCCAGTTTCAACGGCTTTTTCAACCGCATGAAAGTAGCACAGAGCTTTTTATTTTGTATACCTTGTTTCAGCAAAGATACATACATGCATCTTGTAATGAGGTAAAAATTGACAAGGGGGTCTCTTCAGCACTATAGAAACCTTAGAAGTCTTTCTGATAGACTTTGTCACGGACTAAAAACCACGCTTTTGGTGTTACAAACCTGCTATAGAATATGACACATATTATCCTGACTATGACAGTGGCTAATTGGAGGTTCCTCTTCACCAATGTTAGTTCTAATTTCAAATTAGTCTCAGTATATTGTTAATTACGGGGCCAGGATCTGGTAAAGTGGGAAAATTACTGCCTTTTAAGCTATACTTCCAATTGAGAAAATTTTGCAAATCATTGTTGAATTCATGGGAATTACTTTTAATGTATTCCTTATTACTTAAAACAATACAAAGGTTATGATCTCTCTTTACATATGCGGTTCCACCCAATTTCGGGTTATTTGCATCAATCAAAAATGGGAAAAGGCGCGACAGCTTTTGCAAACGAGAGGATCTGGGCATGCACTTATGGTATGGACATGTACCAACAAGATTAACGTACATGTCCGTAAAAGAGATATAATTTTCATATTAAATATCCCTTCTAATTTAAAAAAAACACTATAATATCGTATTTTGGACTATAGCTTGAAAAGCAGTGTGGTAGGACTTGACTTATTGCTTATTGTGTCATAAAAGCCCATTTTCTTTCTATTCAAGCTATTAAAATAATCAATACACATGATCTCAAGCCACATAACGGATATACAAAAATGATAAAATCGATCCATAACATATTGATACTTTCTAAACGATTTCTACTCCCATTTGGGTCGTGGGTAGCAAAATTAACAAGTGGTCATGTGATTAGTTGAGCTTTCATAATTGTGCTGCCTCAAGACTCAATACTATTCACGTATGCCTTTTAAACCAACGTAATCTTCATTTATTCCAAAATTGTATTCTCATTTCTCGTCATGCAAATTTCTTCCTGCACGAATCTAGTACACCTGTCAAAAATAATCTTATAAAAGCTACATAAGTTTTCTCCAGCTTGAGGACTATAAAAGAGTTGAGGCAATCATTGTCAGTCCCACTGAACTTTGGATTTATATCTGTAAAGGTACGACATATAGTACAAACGTATGTATATTTATTCCTAGTAGAACAACATGTGGAATCAGAGGAATACATTGCCTAAGTAGGTAAAATCCAGTAATTTGTACCAAAGAATAACAGGAAGAGAAACTAAAACTAAATATTATAATACGACACAAGCAATAAGTTCTCAACTAATCTTAAAATTAACTGCCCCTAATCTTGTGGCCACTTAGTTTAGCTAATGAGTCCCCAACTCTAATGAAAAATTATTAGGCTAAGGTACAGACGCAACTAAAAAGTAGCCTGTTTGGGAAATTTTCTTCACAATCTTTCTTAAAAGCGAAGATAATAGACCCTATTATGGCATTTTGTATTATTCCATATATGTAGTACTTATACAAGCTGAGAAAAAACTTGTTTCAAATCAAACCATGTGGGAGAAAAGGCATTAGGGCTTTTCAAACAATGCCGATGAGTAGTATAAATTTCTAATAGGTGATTAAAATAACGATTATTAGCTTCATAGATACACACTTGGAAAAATTCCAGCTGAGATGCTTAAAGCAACTTTTAATCCATAATACTGTGCGTTCAACTTTCAGCCTCTCTTGGTTATTGTTGACAAATTTTCGCAAAACTTCCTATCATGCCAAAATGTTATTATACTGGAAATTGATTTTAGCCATTTAATTGATACTATAAGGATTATAGACTTCCAAACCTTTATTGAATTTCAAGTTGCATTATATTTTCAGGAACGTTACTCTTACATTGCTACTCGTTTGTATACAATGTAAAATAACTCTTTGGTCAACTTGACGTGAATGGACGAAAGTGTAAGATAAAATATAAGCGAGGAAACTTTTAGCATTGATGAATCAGCTATCTTTTAACAGCAGTGTAAGTATTGTAATGTGTATACACATACAAGGAAGGGACCGTGATGCAAGTGGCACGTTGTACTAAAAACTGAGGAATTCATCACTATCGCTCATCTGAGTCGTCTGTGATATTGCATTAGCAATAACAATAAGATATACTCCGCTACCATACTTTAATTAAAAACTGCAAGGAAATTTAGTAATTTTACTCGTTCCGCTCCTTTTGCCTTTTACTACACCTTTCGTTCTTCATTCCACAACACTTCCTCCGTGCGCTTACATACTACTCTGTTCTCAATGAGCTCCGAAAGGAAAACAATTGCTCTTCTATACATATTTACAATGACGATTTTAAGCTTGTGATTATCCGCTCGTCTCACAATCAATACAACAGCTGATACTCACTCTCTGAACAGAATAGCAATAAGCACATATGTAGGAACCTAAAGTTAGCCACTACAGACTACAGCTGACACTCATTGTGATTTTATTGCCAAAATGGGGTTATAAAAATGTTCAATAGGAAAATGTAAGTACTTACACACAGGAAATGTTTACAATTTTCATTGATCCAGCCCCATGGTATTTACACAGCACAGAACAAAAGGGTTCTAAAAAGTCCTTATTGGCCTTTCAAAGCCAACAATTGGTCCTTCTATATTTCCACGTAAAGCCACTTAAATACTCGCTCAGAATAAATTCCTTACTGCAGTCACTAAATATATTTACAACGTTGAAAACGTATAAACGGTGTTTGGTGGAATATTTTTTCAATTTGAAGTTTGAGATTACACAGAATGAATTGAGATTATTAAGAAAATATGCTGGAAAAGTTTATTTTAAAATATGCTACGTATAACCTCTATGAGCCAATAACCTAGACGCCAGGTGTAATTGGTAAATAAACGCTTGAGCGAAACACCAAAGCTAAATGTCAGTGGCGTGCAAGAAGAAAACTCGCCAGCCGAGAAGAGTTTATAGTAGTAGTATAAAACTTAGAAGTGAATCATGTTGAACCAGACAGACTGACAGACATGAGGATGAACCAGAATTTTTAATAAATATATGCAAAGTTAGCAAAAATGTGTGTACTTACTTACTTAAGATCACGAGTAGCTTGCACTTGTACTTGTAGTATAAGTTGTCAAAAACTTTGCTTCACAGTTTAGACAAACCTTCAATTAAGTGTTTAGATTAAATACAATTTCAGTTTCAATGATTGGTCTGTCTCAAATAGTTGGTTTACTTTATGCTGATACACTCTTATTACGTCTGACTTGTAACTACTCCCCTTGCCTTGTAAAATTGTTGGGAGAGACTGTATGTAGATATTATGGCAATATTATAATATTATAGATGCAACTACAGCAGCAAACCAATAATACTTGTTGCTCCTTATATAGACACAGGATGTTGGAGGGAGATTTACAGTAGTTAACATATAACTTCACTTTGAAGGAAAGAAAAACTCCACTCATGCAGGGAGTCGACTTACCAAGAAAAGTTACGGCCTGTAATTGTCAAGAAATACGCGGTTTTGAAATGCACATGGAAAACTCAAATGATGGATGCTTCTGAGGCAAGGTTAACCTTCAATTGGAACCAATTTAGATGTCCTGAGTTATAGTCAGGAAATAACAACAATGAACTGGAACAAAAAATTGAGAAAATTTTCACACTATGTAGTCACCGAAATGGTTGAAATCATAGGACTTTACACGGCTCTTATTCATTTGCCATATAATAAAAAAAAATTGATGGATTAATACTTGGAAGAGAGTAACATCTTACCACCTCTCCTTCCACTTCTGCTGATCAACTTGCTAATACTGTTTTTCTCGTCTTGCCCTCACAGAGTTAAGGAGTAATAAAAGTAGACGGAGAGAAGAGGAGAAATAGATTTTGCCGAAGACAACTTCCAGTATATGCAATGCATGCACTCTGATCGTATCAGTTTGTTTGAGAGAGTTTCGGGTGATGGAATGCCTTAGAAAATACAAAGTGTGTTCTTAGGGGAGATGAAAGAGGTATGATGTACACACATGCAAGGCAAAAGATGAATGCATGCAGGTGAATTCATTCACAGCATAATGAACTCATATGCAAAAGTCTTCCCATACGAACTTCTCTCTTGAAACTCCACATTGGCTTTGGAGTTTTAAAGAGTAATAGCCGCTTCAGTCGCGTCATCCTTCTCATCTCGTCTGTATCTTCCCTTGCTGCACTTCTTGCTTTTAGTTTGTATTAAATAACTCGAGAGAACTTTTTTACACGCACTGACAATGGGAGAGCTGCACATCATTAAGGTGACCAGCGCAAACAGTCTTTACACTGTTTACACCGTATCTTGTTTCTCTGCAGGCATTAAGCCAACATTAGCGAAAAAGTCTACATCACCTTTGAAATGAAATAGTACGTAATTATAGCAATGGAGAGATGTAGAGAAATATCCTTATATCCATACCGTTGGAGAAACATGCTTGGGATCAGAATGTAAAATTCATTCAGTGTCTTTTCTTATTTTTATAGCACTCCACTTTATGAATCATAATAATCACATGAAAAGCTGAGTGAACTTAAGACAATAATTATTTGTGGAAAGGACTGATTTTTGCATTTAAATACACGCTGTAATAAATGATTTAAATACCACTCGCTAGTCGCTAGTAGTGTTGCTCGCATAAGGAGATGTAGCAAAGCATTTCAACTTGTTAGATGTAACAAGTATTTGCTAACAAGAGTATCATTGTAGTGTCTTCTTTATTTTCACGTTACTATTAAAATATTGCAACACATTATTTATTGAAGCGTTTGAAGTATGCAGAACGTGTACTTTAACAATTGAATCAGCAGCTGGGTGAGATTATGATAGGCTATAGCATACATAAAGCTTTTGCTTGCAGAAATCGTCCATTAATAATTTCAACAAGAATTGCAGGAATCGACATTTACTACAATTTCCTGGCATGGAACGTTGCCATTATTATTGCCTATATGCGCGAATGTTAGTCTAATATTGTTACTGCAGGTGGTGGGTTGGATGAACGGATTGGTTACATGTAGCTTGACTTAATGATGGCAGTAACAGAGAAGTCGTTTTTTCGGCATCAGAATTTGGGACCCGTCGCAAAAATTTGGATTATATATAGACACGTGAAGATTCTATCTGTAATTACAATAGAAGTCCTCAATTAGCTTTTGGAACCACAACTTACACTATTGAGAACTGAATTGTTTTTCACCCAACAGCAAGGCCAAT
>JAQFXU010002591.1:0-19902 GCA_034693705.1 Spatulosminthurus flaviceps
TCTACATACTATGTATATATTCATGATGAAAGAAACTTTCTAAGATAACTTGTGGCAAAGACTACTCATTCCCTCCATGGAAATTTCCAAGTCCCACACATAAATTTTTACATTTGGGAGAAAACAAGTTTTCGCCAAATATTGTGAGAGGGAGAGAAAATCCTAGGGAAAACTTTCCTTTCTACCTCATAACTCTCCCTTAAATTTTTTCCCATCCTCCAGGGATTATCCAAATTCATATTGATCGCTCCAGGTGAACCCCTCATAGAATGAGCACAAATATTTGTACATCCATTCAAATTTACTCTCTTCTACTTTAAGCAAAATTTCCAATCCTCAAAAACACATGAGGCTCTTATATAATACTGGACAATTGATTTTGCTCTATATGGTTTCAAACATATCCATGTTTTTTGTTGCTACATTAAATTGAAATTTACAAAGGACTATTTGCAAGTATACAAAATCCGCTCCTTTACCAATCACATACATACTTCCAAATCGTGCATCAATTTTTAATTTCCCTGCTTTCTCCAAGTGAAAGTTATGCTTTCTCTATTTGAAATTTTTTCTTTCTCCAAGTGAAAGTCATGCTTTCTCTAATTGAAAGTTTAGTTTTTTCCGAGTAAAATTTTTATTAAAAACCCTAATATAATTTTGAATATTTTCTCTTTTCAGAATGGCTAAGCAACTTAAAGGTGGTTACCTGCTCCGGTACAAAAGTAAGTGTAACATTAACATTTTCTCAACTTTACACTAATGGACACACATGTCCATCCTCCAGTAAATTTTCTAAAGTATAAATAAACGTACACACAACAGGTTATATAAAAATTTCTCAAAAAAATAAAGTTTTGCGCAAAACTCCTCACCTCATCCATCAAATCTGTTTGGACGCCTTTTTTAAAATAGCAAGGAAAATTTGTTAGTACATAAAATCCCTATACTTATTTACTCTACCTACATAATGTGTCATGTTACAAGAGACACATCTCAAATGTGAAACTTTTCCCTTCTTTCTAAGAAAAGTCTCTGGCACAACGAAGGAAGGAAAACTACATAATAGGTTGATAGAAAATTCAAGCCTTGTCCCTTCACGAAAGTGAAAGTTACAACTGTTGTGTATAACTCGTTTGGTTGACAATACATGGAAGCATACGGTGGAAAAAAATTCTTGGAAGAGTAAAATGTATGACAGATAGGGAGAAAAAAAACATTTTCTAGTACCTAGAACTTAGATAAAAAGAAGGGAGGAAAAATTGTTGAAAATAAAGCAGTGAACATTTGACGTCAATAAAATATGTGATGAAGAAAAGAAGATGCAATTGTGTGGCTTTACTTTCCCCATCATTGAATATGTTCTCACATGTAACTCTGACCTTCTTATCCCTATGTATAATTCTACCGAATGTGACTATTTTATTCAACAGTGCTTATAATTTATCTATAATATACATCGTTACTATATAAATGATGAAGTAAAAATTTATATATAAATTCAATGAAATCTATTTCCATCCTCATAGTCATATTTTCCCCCTCACTATATAACAAGAGTTTACAGCCCATCTTACTTGAACAAGGCATGATTTAGTTTGAAGCGTCAGACTTTGAAACTTGGAGATTGAGATACTGTTTGTTGTCCATCCAAGCAAACTACTACTATGAGCATGTAGGGAAAAAGGCTTCACATTTCAAGTGCATCAGGTTTCTTTCACGGAAAAACTTATACGTAGATTATACCAATATAATAAACATATATGTAAAATTATATAAGCTATAAGAGAAAACAGCTTTCACTTTTTCTACTCCCAATTTTTTTGTAGTCAAGTGCAAAAAATATCCTTGAGGAAAAATTGAGGAATTTTTTTTTACAACTCCTTAAACAAAGGAGAAAGTTACATGGTTTTGGCATAATCATAAAGCTTATTAAGCGTTTCCTTTTTGGCATAGTTCCTTATATTACCAGACTCTTTTTGAGCAGGCTTTGAAAAAAGGAGTAAAAAAATTATTATCTGAAAAAAGACATTGTTTAAAGGCATTGAAGCATTTTAGTACTACATGAATTGTACATTTACTTATTAAATCTACGTGTGTGTATGTTTAAATTCCTATATAAGAATTTATATAATTAATGAATATAATATACTTATTTTGTGAATGTAATTTTTTCAGAGAAAATTTTCGGGAAGGCATGGAAAGAAGAGTGGGTAGTTCTATATGACAACAGTAGTTTGGTTTGGTACAAAGACCGAGACCGCCCAAGCCCAGAAGGCGGGATGTTGTTAAAGGAAGCTCCAGAACTTTTAGCCGTCGGTCTCTGGACATTACGGATTCCCACCAGGCCAGACTTACCCGATGGCTGTCATACTAGACAGCTCATGGCATTTGGAACACCCGGAAAGGAAAAGGTCCATTGGTTCCTATGCAAATCTGAAGATGAAGTCAAGTGAGAGAGAAAAAATATCTTTACTTTTTTTTCACACATTTTCCCTTTATCTGCATTTTTTTCTCTCTTCCCTCTTATGTATCTTCATTCTTTCCTTCTTCACTGTTATTCTGCACTTGTCATATAGTTTAATTAGGAAATAACACCCCGTATAATTAATTCCATGGAAATGAAATTCCCTTTTACAAAAACTTCAAAAACTAAATAAGACACATTAATTAAAATAGTGCTAAAAACTTTTTTCAAGAGCCTCTCATTATTTTTTTATAATGAGAAGAAGAGCAGGTACTGTTTGAGTTTTAATTTTCCAGCTTTCATATATTTTTTTCCTTCATGAAAATCCTTTACAGGATTTTTTTTTATCTCCAATAATAATTACATAGTGAGAAAATGTTTTTCAGCAACCTTGACTCTACCACAAGTAACATTTTTCAGCATGAATTTCCTTAGGGTAATGGTTAAAAAAAGTATTGCAAGATTTATTTGCTATAAATGCAGTACAGTGTAGAGAGAAAGTATGAAAGAGAAAGTGAGGGAAAAGTTTGGATTGACTTTGGTTGAACACAGAGAGCTACGAGAGTCTCTGGAATAGTGTAAAGGGCTAAACGGGAGAAAGGAATGGACAGGTAGCTTTACGCTTTTATATATATATATACACATACAGTATGAGAGTATGTGAGAGAAAACGTGTAACTGTTTCTGACAAGGCCAACGTAGAAAGAAGTGGAGAGAGTAAAGTTAAGAGGAGCCATCAGAAAACTCCATTCTAGCTATTTATTCCCTATAGGATGAGACAGAACTCTCTATGCTTTCATTTCTTCCATTTCCTGTCAAACTTGTGTCTCCATCTAAAGTGAATGAAAGCTAGGGACGTTAAAAATCCATCATTATTGTCATTGCTGATGAAGATTTATGACTTTCTTCATAGACTTCCCACACAAACACAAAAGTTCATAGAAAAAATATCTTTAACGATAGGTAATAGAAAAAGTTATGGGTAGACATCCCATTCTTTTATGACCGTCCAAGTATATATGTACATGGGAAAAAGTACAAATACGCATATACGTGGAAGAATTCAAATTCTCCAGGTGTAGGATATTTTCTTGAAGATATTAAAAAACTTTTAGCTCTCTCCCACCCTTCCTCTCTTTGCTCCACTTCCTCCCAATTTGTTTACTCTCATCATGACGACTCTGAAATGCGATTAATCATTTTTTTGAGGAGGAGGACATTTTTTTACAACTTGGAATTTTAATGGTATTTTTTTTACACCCACATAAGTTACCCATACATTCTTCACTAATCTAAATACGTAGTACATAAATTGCTACGCTAATGGTGAGATACGTAAGAGTGAAGTACTTTTTCAAAAATGTCATATATTTTTACGTACTCAAGAATCCCGCTTTAACTCTATTAAATACAACATACAACAACCTCCATCTCACTCTCCATCCAGGAATAAATTCTCTTGGGCTCATTGAAATTTCTGTGGATATTCCCATTGAACTTTCATATACTAGGATGATTGAGTGTGTCCCTCGAGTCTCCGTATTCATTCTATTAATGATATCTCCATGTGCAGATGACACTGATCAAATCAGAGGAGCCAGGCAAGGCTTTGCTATTAAACCTCGCTAAATTCATTATTCAATACAATACTAGAGGGAAATTGAATAACATGTTAAATATTTATACACACAGCAAAAGTACATATCTATAGCTATTACTTTAGCGCAACTATACACATAATATTGCACATGTAATTTTATAATTGATTTTTCCTGGGGAAAAAACTCATAGTTTTCTCCAGAGATTCCCACCACTCTCAGCTGGTATAAGGAACAACTGCTGCATGTGAGTCTATAAAAAAGTGTTCAGATGAACGCCATAAGGTTATAACTGTTAGTTTGGGAAACACCTTCCCTAGTGACTGAGTAGGAGCTACAGTCTCATTAAGATGACATTTCCAGTGACAGTAAGAGTAAGATAGGGAGAAAGTAAGGGGAAATATGGTAGTAAGTGATATTGGCCTACATATAGAAAATAGACACATCACAACGAGATTACCTGCTTTGAAAATCAAGACACTATTAAGCAAAGTTCACTAGACCGTCCTGATTGGATTATAGGCTGGGGGATTCCCTCGTGAGATAAGATTTTTCCAAGTCCTCATATAATCACTCTATGTAGCAGTGGCATGTGTGTGTGTGTGTGTGTATAAAATCTATATAATATCCTTGCAGATTCTAAAGGTAAAAAAATGCAAAGATTGCTCTGCATGGAGATACGTGTCGTATGTGGAGGAGTATTTGGCCATTTCTCACATAATCCTCATATTCCACACACATCAACAATTTTCTAGATCATTTTCCTCGCCTTGAGCTTCTACAGGAATAACCCTCCTACTAACTACCATTCTTAGTACTCAATGGGCTGTAAGTCACGTCCTGTAGCACAGTTAATCTCTGAAAAAGAAAATTCTAGAGAAAATCTCTTTATGAATGACAATATAACGGCCCTGGTAATTGTATCCATTCAAGTATGTCATATTATTCAGGTTTTAGTATTAATTATATTAGAGGAATCCCATCTCATGTTGAACTTCATGTTCCAGCTTAGTGACTTTGACGGGGAAATAAAATAATCCATTCAAAAGACGATTACTTTCACCAAAGCCCTTTTTCCCATATTCTAATTTACTCCTCTTTGACCACGTCTGTATAGGCAATGGATGTAAAAAAAATACGTACATACAAGCAAATAGAATTTTATTAGCATTTACCAGGAATAGGCAAAGCGAATAATTAATCATATATAAATACCCATGCTATTTCTAACATAGAAAATTTGATTGAACTATTCCGGAGATTAAAGCCTTTTCGGATTAGTATATTTAGGAGCTAAATTATTTAATATTTGTCAATTCAAGAGAAGCATATGGCTTAGGGAGGAAATCTGGCTTTTAAGCAGATGCCTATTTCATGTGTCAAAAATTCGTACCCTTGATAAATTATTTACTAAGCCTCTTGAATTTTCTTCTCCTCCAGCAAATCTTGTTTCCGTATAGTACATAGAGTTGAGTAGATTAGTAAAAAGAAATTCAATATCCAAATCCAGGGATTTTCTCTCACCCATAAGAAATGCACGTGTACAAATAAAAAGGGAGGATTAAGGAAAAGTGTAGGTACATTTTCAAGGTCACTGCTGTATTTTCCCCATCCATGTGAGTACAGAGCACACTGTAGTTAAACATAGGGCTTCTAAGGTTTTACAAAAATGACTCTTTTTATCCTCTGAATTACAATCTCTCGTGACATATATATTATGTATAGAGGCTCTAAAAGCATGGGAGAAAAAAAATTCAAGGAGAGAGGTTATACAGTACGAAGAGAGAGAAAAGGAGGGGAAAGGGAAGGTAGAGAGAAAGTGAGTTTGCATTGTGAATTTAAACCAAATGGATTATTTTGTGGGATAAAAGTGAATAGGATGCTGAGCAGAATCAGTGTACATGGAGGGACTTGAATGCATAATAAGAATAAGAAGGAAGTGCAAGAGAAAGTATATAGAAACTTAAAGTTTAAGCTGAGGATACATGGAAAGGAGCAATTCCCAGGAGACAATGACTTTATTTATGCCTTTCTCCCATCAAGTCTTTCTGGGAAAAATTCTTTGTATTTTCCCTCTAACCTAATCCCCATTTTTACTCGGCCTGTATACATATATTTTTTCTATGTTAACATTCAATGGGTTTAACTTAAATGTCCCAGAGTGTGTTGGAATATACAAGGGAAGGATAGAGAGTAGCTTGGAGGGCTGCTGATGGTAAAACAATCCAGGGATTTACTTTCTCTTTTTTCCCTTTCTCTTTCCTCTGAGCTGGAAATTACTATGAATGAACTATAGTTTAGTGTTCTAGTTAAAAAGCCTCATCAGTTTTAACTGCTATTGTTGTTTCCAATGTACGTGACAGTGCTGAGAAAATATCCCGAGAATTTTTTCTTTTTTCCCCTCCTCAAATACTTACAATGATTTTTCCATGTACCTTTTTTGTATGTAAAAAGTAAGCTCCTACCTACTTACGTTGGTTATACGGATGAAATGTACACATAGAAGAAGAAAATTCAATGCATTTTTTATGTGTGAAAGTGTCTTGGTTAGTTCTGGAAGGTTTTTTTTGCAAAAAAGGAAAGGTGGCTCTTTCTCCATTCCATTTCTCTAGCTTATAATAGTAAATAGTCAATTTATCATTTTTAATGGGACTCATTTCTTTTCTTTTCCAGCGAATGGATGACGGCTATAAGCAATACGGTGAGTGTCAAAATATTTTGCTTGTATATATTCAAATGAAAACATCATAAATAAATATTAATGTATTCCCATCCGAGCAATTCACACGAATAGGAAAAAGTATCCGAGAAATTCATAGCTACTTAATTTTTTAGATGTGATTTTTGTGTACGTGTACGCAGGGACGAGAAGACTCAAAGAAAATAAATAAATAATATTCTTGCAATCATGTGTAACATTGAGAATGTATGGAAGGAGAGAGAGAGAGGGAATTTAGGTGATAAAACTAAATGCCTTTTATTCCCAGCACTTGGAAAGATTAGATTTCTCCTCTGTCCCTAATGAAGTTTTAACGTTTTAACTTTGTATTTTTTATCAAGTAGAAATAGTAGAGGGAAGTTTAGGGATTTATTTACTGTCGTCATGCCTCACTCGGAACGATAATGGGATTTCAACGGTAAACCTATCAAGTGTTATTGCCTCCCAAAGTAAAGTATCCATTAGCATATGTGCGTGGTTATAGTATGTGGGGGTTCAAGATTTACTTGAGAAGTTCATACTAAGTAGGTTCTTAGGAAAATGTTCAAGTTCAAGCTCGTTTTGCATTCAATGATTTCCAACTTCATTTTCTAATGCATTTTTGTATGTTTATAGAGATAGATACATACGAGCAAATTCTCTCTCCATGAACAGCTCTCTCAAATCAATTAAAGTTCTTCCATTAATTTCAAGGTTAAAGGCATAATAAATCTAACTGCTCCATTTTAGTGCCTTACAATGTAGCAAAACTAAAGTGTACATAATATTTGTTGGTCTGTATATTAAAACATGTGTACACACCAACAAATATTATGTACAAGTTAAAATAGTAAAAAAACACGAGGATGTGTTACCTAATATTTTTATTCTTGCTAAAATGTGTATGCTAAAAGTGCTCTGTATTTTAATGGAGGTTTAAAAAATCAAAGTCATTTTCAGTAAATAGTGAAAAAAGATGGAGCTAGAGGACTGAGTTTTGTAAGGGAAAAACAAGTTTATTTTGGGGTAGGAAATTGGATGGGTATACGCGACATAGGACTGGAAGCTATAATAAGATTATTAGAGCTCTCAGTTGAAATAATTTATTAGAGTAGGAAAAATAATTTACGTACAATTTCATCCATGTAATTACAGCTACCCCCTCCACCAACAATGCCAAAGTCTGATGACGTGATCAGCACTCCAAGTCGATTGAAAAAGACGGAGATCCTAAGCCACATTGCCCATCATAAATCTGCCGACTTGATATCTTCCAGTAAGTCCAAATTTCACCTTGTGCCTTTCTGAGTGGGTGTGTGTGTCCATGTACGTAATGTAGAGATAGGTATAAGTTGGTAAAACATACATACATAAAACATACGTACGTGGGATGCTCAATGGAGTCTATATGTAGCCAATGAAAGCCTTTGATGTTTACTTAGCCAGAGGAAGTGAAATCTTTGTTTCAACTTGAACAACCAAATATTAGCTTTTTAGGGTGAAAGTACTAAAGGAGGAGAAAAGGCTGGCAAAAGAACAAAAAAAAGTAAAAGCGTCGTACTAACCTGGCCAAAATACGGCCTCGTCGTACTTGAAATATGCCAAAAGCAGTGAAAATAATGAGTTTCTCCCCACGTTTTTTTCCCTGACTAAAAATAAATCTTTAAGGCTTTTGTGAGAGTTGGAAACTCAAAGTTAATATCATGAGGAAAATAGTTTTTCAATCCGTTTGAAATTACATGCTAGACTGATAGACTATTTGCCCTATACTATTGACGGGATAAAAGAAATTTATAGCCTCAAGAAGAAAAGTAAAACTTGATAGGAAATCATTTATCAGTTCAATTGTTTCTTTTAAATCTCTGCTTTTTGTACAGAGCTTCGCTCCAAAGCTTCGGGGTTTTTACAAGTCAATGCTACTAGTACTTATTGTATTATATATCTACTATGCACTTGTAATAGTTTACACACACACAGGACTGCTTAAAGGGCGTACATTTTTATTTGAACCTCCTTCACCTCAATTTGAACTTTACCCTTGAATTTTCAATTTAAAGCAGATTCTCAGCATTTTTATAGTCATTGCAGACTGAAAAATCCAAATGGAGTTCCAAGTTTACCAATATGGTTAAAAAATTTGAAGGGAAATAATACTTTGGGTTAAAGTCATCTTTTCACCGAGAGCTCCTGAAAATTCACTTAAAATCCTAAATCAGAGAGTAAAGGTAGAATTAAATTTTCATATTCATCGAAAACAATTATTATGAAATGTACAAAAATCTGAGAGGCAGATTCATTTGAAATGTAACCGATGAGATTTTATGTTAGAATAAATGGGCATACAATTTTTTAAACTTTATTTACAAATGTATCAAGTAACTCGTACAGGAATTCTATAACTGCTTACGGCTATGCATATATGCACGTTTGAGTGCATGGAATTCAAAGTCAGTCTACATATATAACCAGGCCCTAGTGAATTTACTCCTCTAGGAAGACATTGAAACTTATGGATAGAAACTGCTCACACTTTTTTGATGTACTACATACAATATGATCTTCAATGCTTATATTCTCTTTCAAAAGAGCATTGCTCAATCTTTCATATATGTGAAATGTGAAAAAACAATGAGTTTCTCAAATAAGTACAGGAGACACCAGAGAAAGAAAGTAGGAATGAAAGCTTTTGAATTCAACCCGACATGCTCATCGTTATCGAGCTTTTCCCCTAGAACCACAAAACTATCTGCAGTAAGTATATATAACTTGAGCAAAGCTTGCTTAGGACGAAAACTATTGAGTGGCTTCAAGTTACAAGGAAACATAATAGGGCGATAGATATAGGAGAAAGAGAAAGAAAGAAAGTCAGAGGAGTAAAATATCGAAATCCAATTCCAGAGACTTCAAACAAGAAAATGTTTTGTCTATTTTAGCTCCACATGATTTTTCATGGGAGGTTTCAACTGAATAATTGCGGAGTTGAACCAAATAAATCACATCCTCTATATTCCTTCATATACAGTACGTACATATTATAAGAGTTCAGAATAAAACATAAGTTTCACTGAATACTCAGAGATATTTGAGAAGGAGGGCGGAAAGAAATTTAAAACAAAAAAAAATTCCTAAATGTCACACATTTTAAATTTGGAAAATCCAACAGATTATATAGATTCAATGAATTATAGACTTTCATTCTCTAGTGAAAGTCAAGAAGACGAGAGAAAGTGAAGGCTTTCAACACTTGAATTTATTGTCTCAGTAAAGTATAAAAAAATCCTTTATCTTCCCTTCAGATCACTACTCCCCCACGAAGTGAAAGTGCACTCTCAGCATTTCTCCATCCCTTTTTCCTCCTTTTAGCTTTTTATACAAGTCAGCAAAAATTTCCTCAAGAGCCTTCCATTTAAACCTTTAGAAAAAATTTATAGTAAAATTTGAATTACTTTCCCCTACTTACAAGAATTCATAGAATAGAGTTATAACCCTTTGAAAGAAATTCCTTCCTAGAATTTTTTTTATGGAGAAACCAAAAATGAGAATTTTTCACAAGTATGCGTAAATTTTGTTAGCTTTTCATTTTTACGACGATACTTGAAAAAGTGCAAGTTTTTTTTATAGGGGAAAAAAGAAACTATAGAAAGGGTATTGAAGTTCAAGCACAAGGTCAAGGTGGAGAGGATTCAGGAGAGAGATTTATAAAGCCGGAGATTTTCTTCCAGCAGATGCAACCTGACAGAAGCAAGTCTAAGTCTAGGGATTTTCATGGCTGTATAGTGGTATTATGGTGGGAGTGCGTGTCAAAGGAAGGAGCTCTCTAATATTTTCTGACAGCCAGAAATTCACAAATACTTGCGGGAGCAGCAGCTGGTAGGGGAAAAGGCTTATTCCTTTTTTTCAGGGTGAAAGTCCTACAACTTTCACTTTTCTTAGTGCAGAAAAAAATGTAAGAAATTTTAGAATTTTAGAAATATTATCTTTGGATTTACTTCTAGTTGATTTTAAAAATGTATGTACATACATGCAAAAATGCATAGTGACTCTCACTGGGAGTAGGGAAATTTGAATGTAATTTGGTTTAGATTCAAAAGTTTCTCATTCGAGAGACAATACAAAGTTTACAACTTGGAGAGAAAGTTTTTCCATTGTTTTTGAGAGCAAAAGCTCATATATAGAAACTGCTCTTGAGAAAGTTTTAGCACTTAAGTGGGGGAGAGAGAAAGTTGGGAGTAGGGTTGATTGGTAGTGTTGAGATTACAAAAGGAGTGATCATTGGTCTTGTGTCAAGGTTTTTTCATGTGTTAAAATAAATGGAGCTAATTTATATTATTGCAGACTGTCTGTTGGATCCGCATCTGTCTAAAGCGACTTCCCTGGGCAATGGACTTATGAATGCTCATCATCATCATCCGAACAAGAGTAGTTCGAGTTTGGCGGGGAATTCAAGCCAGTCTTACCATCAACGTCCACTTGGCTCCAGTAAAACGGCTAATGGGCAATTGCATTTACAAAACTATCCGAAATCCAATGGTCTTGTGAATGGTCACTACCATCACGGTTCGTCCGGAGCTCTGTCTTCCTTGGACAAGGTAGGGTCAGATGATTTTGCCACTACAATGACCATGAGTACTGCATTGGGTTGCTGGAGTCATGGTTTTGGCTGGGGCTGGGGTCCAGGCTGGGGCTGGAGTGGGTGGGGTACAAACTCCATTTCCCTCTCAGGGAGTGACTATTCCAATGGTTTCCGCAGTCATTATGATAGCCATGGTGGACATTATAATGGGAGTGACTCGAACGGTTATCATCACTTGGATCATGTCACCTCTGGCTTTGGGGCAAGCGACTTGACCGAGAATATTGATTTAGGCATTGGAGCTGCTGGGCTCGATGATAGTCTGCTCGACAGCGCTGGTTCAGCTTTCGATGCTTTTGGAGGTGATTTTGGATTTTAACTTGGGGGGGAAATCTATACGCTTGCTCCCGCATATGCGAAATAAAAATGTTCATTCATAAATCATATAATAGATATTTACACAAAAAATACAGACACAGACACAAAACAGGACTTGTCAAACCCAAAGGAAATTTCATATAAAACATGCTTTCATTTACAAGGCCCGTTCCAGCATTCACAGGTGAGTACAGATAGATCCTAAGCAAAATAGCGTAGCGCTTGGGATTTTAAATTTGGTGCATTCCCTTATAAGGTAAAAGCCTATTGGGTGGGGGAGGGGTGAATCACACCAATTTATAGGGTCCCTCGTCATTTGTGCATGGGCTGAAGTGCGGGACATTTCAAGTTTTTGGTATTTTTCAAAACTCAACGTTCCCTTACTTGCAAATGGTATAGAGAGCGCCACTCCCAAATACCCTTAATGACGTCATCACTCTACGTTTCTTAACATATATCGTGAGGGAAATTCAAATTTACAATCAGATAAACGCAGACGCTACATCTACCAACCTTCAATAAACATTCCTAGTAAATTTGAAAAACAAAAATTATTTACAATCAAAAAATGTTGTCGTCCGTGTATTCAATCCGCGCAAATTCGAATTTCCATTATTTTAATATTCTTTCAAAAAATTCCCATAATTTTTTAGCACCATCGCAAACTCCACATACACAAATGATAAAACAAAGCAAATAAAACATACAAATATGATTTTTTAAACGTACCACAGATTTAATTCAGTTGGAATAACAACAATTCAATTAATGCATTTGACATTGTCAATTGCATAAAGCCATAAATAAATACACACTAAAAACATACATAGCAACAGTAGAAACTAGGATACAAAAATGTAACATAAACACGGAAATTAACGAAGGAATATTCATTCAAAAGGCATTTGTCACGCAAACTATATATAATCTACATGTATGTAATAAATTTTTAGACAAAGGTCACAAAGTAACCCGTTGTCAATGCCAATCGAGAGCTTTGGACAGGCATATAATATTTGTAATGTATAAGTAATTAATATTATGTAGCGCAAAGGTATCATATAATAATCATTGTTCAAGCAGCCATATAATATACTCCTACGTAAAGTTTACCCTGTAATGAAAGAGTAAAAGTAAAAAAAAACTACCACAGTATAAACAAAAGGAAACAAAGCTATAAAAATATGTGTACGTAATTCTAAATATTTTATTGTAAATAATTGAACTGCTACTGCATAAACGTTAATTAATCTACATGGAGAACGCTATTTACAGTGCATTGAAAAAACTGTAAGACGTACGCGGACGAGTTTAAAAAAAGATACAACTCCATTCTATGATCAAAATCAAATAGTCGAGTAAACCAGACACTAGAAATGTGTTCCATATAATTGTATGTATTTACATAGTAATATATAGGAAGGACTCAGAATATGGGTTCTCACAATGCAGTGGAATTAAGTTACGGTTTACCTTCTTACCCTCCTCCATATAATCGGTGATTGGTAAACCAAAGTAAAAGTTACTTGACTAAAATGCATCCAAACCATTACATTGCTACAAGAGAATATCAAATGTATTGGGATTTCTACAGAATCGTTGCGTCCATCAAGTAAATGCGATTTCCCTTTTCTCCTTAATTCAGTTAATCATTAGTTATAAAATAATAGTCTCATCAGGTTGAGAATCCCATAGAATACTTTTATTTTCACAATTTTTCTCCCTATATTACTTTTATCCTTAAATCATATTCTAATCTTATGTAATGAAATATAGACTTGTTGTGGCAACAACAATAGTGTATAGACGAGCTATAAAGTTGAGATAAATTTGGGTGTACCTTTTAGTAACACAAAAGGTGACGCAAAAGACGGAGTCAAAGGGTCTGTAATGAGTAGGAAAACAATAAAAGATTTATATTTTTTTCTCAATTACACAATGCTGATTTATGGATTTTGTCATTTGGTTATTTTCTTTAAAAATAAAATTGTATTAAATAGTGAAATGCATCTAATATACCAATAATGTGGTATATAACTTGATGTGTAAGGATATAGGACAAGCTCCAGTATAGGTAAAGTTTAGTATAGGTAAACTAATGTATACTATAGTATATGTTATTAACATAGGGAAAATTCATGAGATTGTGAGGAAGAAATTTTGGTAATGTAAGAAAATATACTAGGAAATAAAAAATGTCATGGAAACGGAAGGGAAACTGCGCTTTCAGTGTTCATATAAAAATTATATAAAAATTAAATGCACTGTACCATTGAGATTAGGAAATAATTATTATTGTTGTTAAAAAAAGGTGAATACTTATTAAACGTAAGGAAATGAATTTAAGAAATTTACATAATAGTACATATATTTAGGGTAATAAAATGTTGTCCTTACGCTGTTGTTATTGTCATAAAAAATAGTAAAAATTCAACCGAGTATTTATTACTAGTTGATATAACCATATAGGATATTTTATTGTTGTACAAATGTGAATGTTTAGTACTATTTAAATACTTGAGAGTACATATGAAATTTTATGTATTTAGAGATAAATTAAAAATTAACCTTCCTTTACATGTACCTGTCAACTCACCAGAGGATCCATTAGATCAAATATTATTTGCAAATATAAAAAAAATCTATGTAATGTATCTACGAAATTAACTCAATTGGTATGACTATACAACTCGAATGGTTTCAACTGTTCTTACGTTGATTTCAATATAGAGCAAAAAATGATACTAAAATGTTAAGGTGAAGAATACTCAAAAATAATTAAATATATTGTAAGTGTGATTATGTAAGTATAAATTGGAGGGATTTTGTTCCAGGTGGGCAAGATATCCATAATTATTAGTAAAATACAATATGACATTTTACATGGCCACCTTGTCCATTGTTAATGTACATATATATTTATAATGAAATGGTTTCCATATAGACTGCATTGATAATTTACAATGTGCGTTTACACACAAACAAATGGGAAAAAAATGTGGAGTGATTTGAAAAATAATGTTTCCAAAACCCAGTATTTTAACCATAGAAAGATGCATTCCAATATAAAATAAAAAATGGTTTTGAACAAGTCTCTTTTGTTTGAGGACTATCCTGGAGTAGAGTCAATTCAACAAAAATTCCCATGTTGTTCATAATGTAATCGCAAGTGTCACAATTCAAGTGTTGTTTTATGCTTTCCGAGATTAAAACATCCATGAACTGAAATTCTCAAGAATAGGAATCTTCGGTTGTTATGAGTATTTCCAAAAATTTTCTACCATGTGTTTCATTCCAAGACAAATTCCAAAAAAGTATCTCCAAAGAAAAAATCCAAATAGTTTCCTATGAAGAGACAGTGAGATCAGATACAGTCCTTTTCTATGATAAAAATCTATCCCACGCAGGTGGTGGTGAAAGTAAAAAAGAAAGCGTGCGAAAATCTAACGTTTCATATTAATCAGTAGTCTTCGTCAGACTGAAAGAAGTTATAATGAAAAATGTATATGCTTCCTCCTCCCTAAACCTGTACATCCCTGTTTCTATTTAAAATGATCAAAGCTCAGGGCCGAGCTTACTATCTATCCATTCCTTTCTTATTTATATGATTCTTTATTAAGATATCTAACAACACACGTATATAAATAAAACGTGGAAAATAGGACTGCAATTTTGAAAAAGAAAAAGTCTCAATCAGTTGATGTGGTAAAAACTTTTCCTTCCTCTTCTCTCACACCAAACTTTTAATTAGTAGCCAAACAAACCTTCAAGTACTTTCTTTCCTGGGTTACACACGTTCCATATGTGTTTATAAAACTCACTGAAAAAATGCCCTTGAAAGGGTAAAATATTGTAGGTATTTAGTTGTGGATACGATAATGTAAATGTAATGGTAAATGATACAGTAATGGGGAAAGTTCGTATCACACCAAATCCAATGGAGTGAGTTTGAATGTGTAAACATGTAAAGCTCAATCATCACAATCAATGAATCAATGTTGACACACGTGTGGATGTACCTATAATTGTATCATTTCATTTCAAATAAGAAATATATTCCCATAGTATGGCAAAATTACATGTGTGGATTTGGATACCGTAGAATATCGCAAGTTGATCAAGTGATTATAAACCATTAATGTTATTAGACCGGATGAGGGTTTAAGTACGACTGTATCTTTTTCAGCTTGGAGGGATATATTTATTTCACACCTCATAGTAATTTCTTTGAAATGAGTGAAATGACAAGTTTTCAGAACCGCCCATCATTTATATACAGGCGCATGAGGATGAAAAACAACTACTTTAAATGTCTTGCGATGAAATGGAGGTAATACATGATACACGCTGTAAAATGATTACGTTATACGTTATAAAAGTGAAAAACTATAAAACTTATGACACACATTTTGTCAATAAAACTGGTGATAATTTTCAGAATCATGTTAAGAATAAATGAGGATAAAAAATAATTACTCCACATGAATATTTCCGAAAAGAGTCCGATAAAATAAACCATTGATTGTATTGAATGAAAAATGAGGAGTTTTCTTTAAAAGTTATTAATCCACTTTATTTTATTTCTCTCATAAATACAATATGCAATAAACGTGCATCGCATGAAATTCATGTAGTAAACATTTAGACGATGGGTTTTCATATTATCTATGTCATCATTTTTATTTTCATTTTTTCCCATAATAATTACATAATAATAGGAAATTTAGAGGGGGAAGAAAGTTTACAAGCAATTTTTCTTTGTACAGCTATAATAGCAATAATACTAATAATAATATTGTTATTCAAATTTAAAACCTTTTTTTTCAAAGCTCTATAAACCACACAGAAAACTTGCTAAAAATCTTTACTTATACTCGTCTCAAATAATAATCCATAACTTTAAAAATCTCATGCATGAAACTACCGCAAAGCCATAATGAAATATTCATTAATTTTACTAGTAATAATAATAATTATTATATTTTAGTTCATAATCAAGGAACAAATTTTTCTGGCTCGGATATTTACATACAAGGATTTCATCAACCCAGGTCCGCTCAGTAGCCTCTTACGCCTCAATCTTCTTATACACGTCATTTATTTTAAACATACAATATAGCTCAGCTGTACAATCTCAAGATATAAGCTCTAATTTGAATAATATTTTTTCTTGGGATTTAAAAATTAACTTACATTTTAACCCATTATTGTGTAGTAGTCTTCTCTAATTAACAACTCCCCCTTTCATATGACATTTATACAACCAGTAAGGAAAACAGGGTCTGAATAATCAATGATGTACAATTTATTGTGGAACATAAATAATAACCAAGACATGAATAAATTCCGGAGAAACTTTTGAGGAAACGAAAAAAAGAGAGAATTCTGAGAGGGGCTGTAGTATTTTTAAACAAATAGTAATAATAATAAAACATCATGAAAAACAAATGCTCAACTGTGGGTGGAATTTATTGTGTAGGAAATGATTAATGAAAGGGAGTGAGAGAGAGAAAAAAAACCCTGAGTTAGTACAGGTATATAATTTTGCATTCCTAAATCCATGCATATCTGTAGTAATAATAATAATAATGTATGTACAAAAATCATCTATAATTTATATTATTTACTGGTCAATGTTATTGGGCAACTTTTCAGATCATACACGTTGACGCCGAGTCACGTAACCCGTGGGAGGACGTCGGAAATAGGCTGAAAAAGAGTAGTAGCGCATTTTTTTATTACTTGCACAGAAAAAAAGCATTATTTTCATAAACTTGGCACAAAAAACCATTATTAGGACAACTACATGTAGGGAATTATGTAATAAAAAAATACCAATTTCCCTATGTACTTCCCATTAATCCATCATTATTAAGCTTGGACGCTGTGAGAGTGAGTGGCAGTGCAAAAATCGTGAGGAGCGTGCACAAAATCAAGCTATTGCAAAGGCAAGTTCATTCCTTACTTTACATATACATATTTATATTATGTACCTACATATGCCTACACATCCATACACACAAAATAACATTCAAACACGACAATTTTTCCAAACTTTCCATCCTCACTTGAGATGCCCCCAATTCTTAGATAGTTTTCTCGAAAAAAAATCATTGATTCCGGATAAACTTAATTTCCTCCTAAAATAAATAAATAACTAAATAAAATCTTAAGCTAGAATAATATTTCACTTCATACAAACACTAAAACACAAAAAATGTACAAAAATTTGAAAAACTGGGATGGTGAAAGCGTCATATCTTAGCAAATTCTAGGCATTCAACAAAACACATGAAACAGACTAGTATTTTTAAGTTAACTTAGTACACATATTTTTCTATACAGGAACAATAAATTATTATTAAAGTAATCAAATTGATGTGCGAAAGTGAAAGGATGAAATAAATAATAAAACTGAGACTGTGAGAAAAAACTTCAACTATTTTTAGAGCATTTTCGGAAAACTCCCTGTATAAACACACCTTTTACTAATAGTGCAGTGTGCAGTTTAGTTACTTATAGAATTAAACACTATACAACGGCACAAATGGCACTCATCTGAGCCCATTGATAAAATAGTCAGGATTATTATTATTATTATTATTATGATTGTGCTGGCGGTGCAAAAGGGACGGTGCAGGTGACTGAGGTAGTGATTGCTGGGCGGCAGAGACTGAGAAGTAATTTCCACTACCTTGCTCATATTCTTGTAGATGAGGGCCATAGGAAGGGAGTTGACCCGCAATCGTACATGACTTACAACAGAAGCGAGCATAGTACCTATTCGTACAGTAGCTTGCCTTCACAATTAATTTGCAATTGGCAAAGAACGGGTTGTCCGTACAATTCGGATGAAGGTAAACTCCTGTGAAAAACAAATTCCACACATTTTTACACATACAATTTTTAATACATCATACATCAAAATACCTCCCTTACCTAAACGTACAGTTACAATGTACATACTAAACTCTATTAATCACTCAACCTTATCAACTCCCATTTTATCTCTTCCCCCTTACATAATAAATTATTATTGCACACCATCAACTATTAATTCTTATCTTTATGTACACATTTAGCTCCTACTATTAAAAACAAAGATAATGGAATATTTGCCATAATCTGCAAATCCACAATGAATTTCTCTGTGAAAGTTTCTATAGAACGTATTTTATTGAAAAACATTGAGCTCAATGGGATTTTCCCCAGAAGAAAAAAGTACCACGGGAAAAACAGTTGTTCTATTTGAAAAACAAAAGCTTCTCTGTGTAAAATAAATGTGTGGTTAGATAAGCATACAATATGTATTTAGGGGTTAGGAAAAAACCCAGGCGGAATGAGCTATATCCAATAATGAGGTAACAAATGGTGTTTTCTTGGCCGAGTCAAATAAGTAAGTAAGTAAGTAAGTAAAAAAAGTGGGAGAAGAAATAGTACATAGATTATCCAGGGAGGGAGAAAGTTGAGTGAAAGTAGAGAGAAAGGGGGTCAACCATTCTCTAAATTACCCAAGACAAAGACTAACCTTCAACTTGTATAACTATCGACGTGGTGGCTGCTCCATACTCATTGACTGCATCACAGCGATACGTTCCAGAATCTTGGGTAGTTGCATTCGCGATGACCAGAGTATTATCTTCTGTGTGTGTGTGTGTGTTTGTAAAAAAAAAAGTACAAAATGAACAAACAAATAAGAAAACACAAGAAGAGAAGAAAAAGTACATGAATGAAATAAGTCCGTCAATCAAGCTCATTCCGACGGCTATTAATCACACCCATGGTTCACATGGATGTACGTATCCAAATACCGTACATCACATTTTACAAAGAGAATAGTATCCGACTACACCCACACTTTTAGGCTTAAGTTTTATCATACTCGAGCCTGTATAGCATGCATGTATGGAATTCTATATGTAAAGCCAACGAGGCGAGAGAAAGAGTGAGAGAGAAAGAGAGAAAGAGAAAGAAAGAAAGAAAAAAGAGATCGAGGGAGAGAGAGAGAGAGAGAGGGAAAACTATTGATTAATGAGCTTACCAAGAACTCTTGCGCGAGGATCTTCTCCAGGGACAGAGAGCTCATCGTGATACCAGAGCACTTGCGGCGTGGGGTAGCCTTCCACTTCACAAGGAATACTCACCTCACTTCCCACGGCGAAAATCGTTTTCTCCAAATTTATTGTCGTTT
>JAQFXU010002592.1:0-19894 GCA_034693705.1 Spatulosminthurus flaviceps
TGTAGCCTTTGCAAGTGGTTTTTTTGGTAACAACAAAGTTATGCAGGTGAACAATCAAGTTGGTTCTGTCTTTCGTAATGAGAGTAGTAACTAGCTAAATACTTCGCTGAAAATTGACTTTGTGAACCGAGCCCATACAGTAACCTAAAGGGTAGTATAGTAACCCAAGAATATGACGAGATTTTCAGATTTCACTCGCAAGGGCTTGTCTCTCTACAGGACTAATCGGAAGCAAAGCTGTTCCCTCCTTTTAACTTATCCACTTTAGAGTAAACCTGCCTTGCCTGCCTACATGTGTACACACATCCGAGTATAAATTTTCTCAGCCTCCTTGCGATATAAATATCTGAAGTGACTTATTCTTCTATAACAATCTGAAACCTGGAACGAAACTCTACATATTCTTGCTTCTTCTCCATATATCTACATGCACATTTACTTCCTTATAATACAAGTCTAAATGTATACATATAATTCCTTGTATGCTCTCAAAGTTACACATATGCACTTCCTTATGCTACCAGAGCAGTAGCTTATTGTAGAGACTTCTATGAGAGAATATATACTTCGTCATCTGAAGCATAATGCATGGGATGAGCAATGGGATGAGATGCGCAAGTTAAGTTAAACTGAATCTAAAAGTAACCTAAGATTCAACTTTTTAAAGAAAAAAATCTTTTAGACTTTTTATGCTGATGCAGGAAAAATTTTCACGTCAGCATCCCTTATGGTAAACATAGTAGAAGTCCCTAGTATATTCATGGAGATCCAATGTTAAGAAAGAGCCTGAGTGACATCGAACGTGTGCTACACATAAAATGTATAAGAAATGCGTATAAACATCGGGGGATCAGGATTAACAATGCAAAAACTCACAAAGCTCCTTCCACATTCATAAGCCTCATAGGATAGGATATATGTACCATGTGCATAACCACCCTCCTCCACCTTGAGCCGCAGTGTCTAATGACATCATAGAAGCTGATACACAAAAGTAAGGAGACACCCCAGAATTTCAGAAAGCTCACTTAACTTGATTCTGCCAGCTAGAATAGTTACAACCCTGGTTAATATACAGTACAGTAACAAAACTACAAGGAGCTCATAGTGAGAGACTAATGCTGGAAATAGCAACTTCACACGAAAGGTACACACTCAACGCTTTTGTGTCTGTGATTACGTTAAGAACAACGCTATCACTGCAATTATCACGACTCCGACTGCTACCGCATCCTTATGTATCTTCCATACTACAATACCATCTTACTCTTAAAATTATTTCCGCAACTTATGATTATGTTCAAAGTAGCTTGTAAAGTTTCCCTGCACATGTTCCTAATCTTGTTTTAAAACTCGGATCTCTCTTTACACTTCCCTTGCTACACATTTATCCCAAGTATTATTACGTATTCTTGAAGAGCCTCTAAACAGCATCCTTTATTACTCACTGTGACACAAACACCATCAGTATTTCACTCACTCGTAAGCTTTCAGCATTCCTCCGATATTATAAATCGCCAATTTTTTTGTCCCCTTCATTTTCCTCCAACTTTTGACAAAGTCGTTGGTGGCGAGATAAAATGAACATGAACACACACACACACACCACAGAGCTAGGGAGACTTGCTAAATCCATTAAAATAATAACGTCTGCTGTCTGCTACTACTTCAAGGATCTTATATGTGATTCAATTTATGGAGAGTAGTTCCAAGTTCAAATATCCCTGGTTATTTTTCATCACACATCCGACGACCGTATGCATGACTACTGCCTTACGCACTCCTACATAGCGAAGTGGTAGTGGGTAGCTGATGAATACAGAGAGAAAAAAATTACGAGAAAAAACGGTATGGCATCTTTTCCATTTTCAAAACAATCATATACATATGGGACAGGCGGACAGGGAAGAGAAATTCAAACCATAAAAAAGCTCCTGTGTAACAAGGCTGGCTTTAAAAGTCACAAGGAAGTTGGAATGATGGTAGCAGCCGTTAAGATTATATGTATAGACATTAAACTTTCCCTTATCATCACACGTTATTCACTAATAACGGCAATCGCAAGTGCGGGGACTCATATTGTTATATCCACATAGTGAGACAATGTAGATATACATACATACATTTGTATGGGGAGTAGAATTCTACCCAAATTGATACATAGCTAAACTTGAGAGGCTAGAGATAAGATCTACACGTAACAAATGCAAATGTCAGCTTACCAGCCTGTGAGTAGTGTTGAACATGAGGGAAATCATGCTGCCGTTGTTGTTGGAAGTCATGAGGAAGGAGAGCAAGTTTGCACGTGGACTTGCTACTCAAGTAGTAGTCGGGAACTGTTGTGGGGCTAGATCTGAAGCAGCAGCAGCAGCAGAAGAGTCGTCGATGGGAGCAATAAGGATAATGTTTGAAGGCGAAAAAAAGATAAACCGTCATGGAGAAGATGAAAAGGAGACCATAAATGCTGCAAAGAATCACCAGCCAGGAGATGGAAAGTTGACACAGCCATTTGGATGCTCCAGATGCTAGCTCACATCTTCGGCTGGTTAAAGTTGTTGAATTCCTAATGTGGTCATTATCATTGACGCCTTCCACAGAAGTGTGAGCAACCTCAGCTGCTGTCAACGGAATCTGTGCTGCAAGTGATGAGATCGATTCAGCTTCTGAGGAGGTGGAGGAGGATGAGGAGAGCGACGATGAAGAAGAAGACGAAGAAATCGACGACTTTACCGACATCCTAGAAGATGATACTCTTTCAACGGAATTCAAATCAGATTTAACATCTGACTCAGTTCTTTCCACTTCAGGAGTGAGGTACACCGCATCACTAGTATTCACACTAAGCAAGGAACTCTTTATGGTAACCTTCGGCTCAACTTCATACTCCCACGGATTTAATCGCTCAGCCTCAACATTCATCTGCTCCTCGATCAGTCCAACCTGTAAATACACACAGTTGACATAAAATAAAAAATTAAAATACCAAACGACTTTACTACACACACAAAAGCCCAATAGAAAAAACTCAAGTGTAACATTATACTCTTCTTGTCGCACCAACATAAAAAATAATCCTTCCCATTACAGGAAAAAACAAACCTACAAGTGCCACTGTTGTAAAACTCAGTATTAAATCAAAAATCCCTATACTATAAATACCGACACTTGTCTACACATAAAGTCTACCAAGACTAATAACGATTCCCAATCCGCAACTTTTCCAAACATCAGACATGATTTAGGAGAACAACACTTTCTACATATTTAATATATCCTTTGGGCATAGCAGACTCATCCCTTATGGGAAGAGAGGGAGAAAGAAAAAGGATTTTGAAAGAGAAGACGAGGCTTAGGCAAAAAATAGCATTTGTAAATCGATACAAACAGATAGGCTTGAATTTCAAAAAAGGAAAACACATAAATAAACTTTGACAAAGTGTCAGTCAGTGGAGGCATGAGCAATAAATGGTTTAATAAATGTTTCCTCTCCCCGTCTGCCTGTCTTTCAATCCCACCAACACATCTCTATACTTTTGATTGCCCCAAAGTTTGGAAACTTCCAATTTCATAAATAGACCAAACCAAAGACCATTCAACCGTGAAGTAACAGATTGAAATCAAAGCAGAAATACGAAAAGACCAATTGGTAAAATAAATACATACTGGACAAATTCATCCAAAGAATGAGTCAAACTGTATAGAAAATGATGCATCCGTTCTTTTGTGCTTCTTGTACAAATAACCGAAGAAAAGGAAAAAAAGACTGGAAGAACGAGTCAAAGAGAGAGAGGCAGAAGAAAAATACCAAAAGAATATAAACTCATTGCTTATAAAGAAAAAAAAGTTTTTTGTCATGCCAAAACCAAACTATCGCCCTCTTCATACGTACCTATAATATCTAAGGAAGGACTCGAGTCGTTTTGTCATGAAAATATAAGTTTGCGGTAAAATTTTCTTAGGTGTTCCTACCACAAAGAATAATAATAATTCTTTCCTACGTAGATAGTCGTCAGTCGCTTCATCGTACAGATGAAGATGAAAGAGAAGGCCAAAGAGAGAGAGAGAAAGAAGAGAATTCAACAGAGGGAACTTGTTTACATTACCAATTGCAATGGGTATTCTCCAGAATCAACCTTCCACACACAGAATAATATCCATACATATACACAGTCATACTCAAGTTTGTATGGAACAGCTTATACACACGCTTAGTTGCTGTATGAAACTAAACATGAGATCTTACATACGGAATTTTACCAAAAGTTGGTGGGTCTGTCTCTCAGTCTCTATCTCTCTCTCGTACTATTACTAGTACTACTGCAAGGTATTTAGAAAAGGTATTCAACTGCAAAAGTTTCTTTCACTCCGGAGTCTGTTTGACTTTGGTTCCATACGCTCTATTTCCTTTCATTTTCCACCAAAAAGTTTCCATTTCTATGCCTAAAATTTTACTTTCTATAATAAAAGAGGAAGGGACTGAGAGACGAAAGTGAGAGAGAGAGAGGAGCGAGTCAAAGCTCCTTTGCCACACGAAGGAAGGCAGTACCGACAGTCATCACACTATTATGAATCTTCTATATATGTTCAACAAAGCTTTAATACTGTACTAATAGCATTCAGTCCGGTTCTTAAGGATGCCCTCCGTGCCTCCCTTCCCACCTCAACTTTTGCATATTTGATTGCCTCAATGGCACTGAAATTCTGAGAGGTCTCATAATTCCCTCACTCTGTGCACATACAAACCTTACACAATCATGACAACCTCACGTAGGAGGTATAGATTTTAATTTTACTCCTTCTAAATACTTTATTTACAATGGGACTTATACAGGAATGAGCTAATACATGATAGAAGATTACAAATGTGTACAATGCTATCGAGTTTCCGGATCCATATAAAGTTCAATGTTTCCATGAGTAACGTTCCTTTCTAAAGAATTCCATTTATAGAAATACCGTGTATCCAACACAATAGTTAACTTTGGGCTTGCACTTCTCTCTACTATAGACAGCCTATCCATTTCCTAGAGGAAATATATTATTTCCGAGTACAAAGTATGAATTAAACCGAGACACAAGCCAAGCCATAGTGTAATAGAAAAAAAAATATAGTGTGAAAAAAGGAAAACGAAATGATTTTCTGCTTGAAATCCAACCTACACCTTTTACACGGCTTTCCAACCGTATTTAATGCCTTTAGAAAGACTCTGTATATCCTATGGTCTTCCTTTTGACAAATCTACCACCAAGAGCAAAAGAAAGTAACAACAGGCACAACACCTAATAGCAACGTATTTCAATCCCATTATGCTCACGTTATTTTTGTCAATAGTTTCCTTTCCACTAAATACTACAACTCCTCCGACAGAGACATAGAGAATTCCTAATGGAATTTCGAGTTGGAAGAGAGGCATAAAGGCATTTACTCATCTGATGCGGATCCATCCCTGGGACCGGATGGACCTCCGTTTATGTAAGTACTATCTCGGCTAGTACACACGGCACACAAACACAGAATGGACGAACAAATAAATTGACTTAGCCCTTCTTCTCCTCCTTTTATTTAACATCCGCTCCGTCCTATATCTCAAATACCATATATGTCCATTTGTGAATATGCATGTTTTTCCCAGCTTCCTACAGTCAAAACCCCCGGGTTTTCCTCCAAACATTACATTCATAACTCTCCGTATTGAGCTACAGTGCAGAAACTTACATACTCAACCTAGAGAATGCCAACTATTCCGAAATACACAAGTGGAGTTCGACGCAAAAACGGGTTCTCACCCAAAGACTCAATGGCCTGCCAAATGAGGACAGCAAAAATGCATTCCAGTTATTTTATCCATTTCATCTCTCCCACAGACTATCTGTCTTCCATAGAGCTATACCACTACCAATGATATCCTTCCCCCCCAAGCTCCTCCAGCATTACCCAGGCTACCACCTTTCATGACATAGGAACGGATTTCATTTGTACATAAGTGCCAGTACAAGTGGAAGGGAAAAAGAAGAGAAAATCTACAAAACATAGAACCATACAAGTGTAAAGAAAGGGAATTCAGCTGGTGGTTGGAAAAGTCAAGCGGATGTGGAGCCATTCGCGTGGCAAATTTAATTTGCACATTGGTTACACACCTTCCAGTCCTCCACACTATAGTTCCCATTCAGAAGCCCTTCCTTCTACTCTCTTATGCAGAGCTGACAAAGTGTATAAAAGCACTTGTATTTCCAGTTCTCCAAGTATTTTTCTCCCACCGAACCCAATCCCACCTCAACCACTGCAGTTCGAGTTCTAGGTAGGAGGATACTAGAGGCAGAATATAAATACTAATTATGTGTGCAGCGATAGTCGCACATATAGCCAGACATAGTCGCTGATATCAAATTTCCATATGTATAGAGAATCTGGTAATATGAACTACAACTTGGTTCTTATTATTAGCAAACGGCTAAGCACTTGTGGATTTATGTATGTCCACATGAATGCGTACTAGAAAATCTAGCGAGGAGCTATGATAATGGCTATCTGTACGTATACCGAGTATCTCGACATAAGCTGGCCACATTTCGTATTCAAAGCTAGTTTTTCATCATGATGGAAAATTAATGAAAATTTTCTCATTTACGTAACCACGGGGAAATGGAAATCTCTAATGTGAATTTCACTTTGCTTTCAGCATCTACATATATAGGAAATCTGAGGATAGGAAAAACTAAAGTAAGTCAAAGTAAAACCTCTCGCATCATCAAATAGTTAGCTGTGTTTCCACAACTTGCAAAAAGTAGTAACTAGTATTATACCTTTCACTTCTAGTTAGCTCAAGTCATGTATATAAACCGGTATACATTCATTTCACGTGGCTAAGTAAGAAGCTTTTGACATTTTTAAACAAGTCACATCCCGACAAATAGCCCCCGATTCATGAATTTTTAACTTTGCTCTTAAAAACCTCTTAATTATTAGTACGCTCGGCTTCCTAACTTGCGTCATTGCCTTCCCACACAATAACAATTAACCGTGGTAGCATCACCGCTAAAATAAACTGTGTCACAGCTACATATTGTACATGTACCTTGTACGTACGTTTCGTATGAGCGAATCATCTGCTGCTGCTACAACCTACAGCTGGATATACGCAGTTGGCTCCAGCCAATTATTTAAATTACAGGAGAACTGATTTGCCCAACTTCATAAAATTTTACAGCCCGAATCCGTTTAATGGAGTGAATATCCATTATGAGTAGATAGTTCCAGCCATATCCAACCTTCAAACGGTGCTAAACAGACTGGATAAACATGAAAGGTGTTATTATCTTTGAATTTCCATTTCAGTCTGCTAACTCCATCCAATTAACTGTTCATTTGAATTCACCTGTCAAACTAAACTACTGCTTCTCTTAAAATCTTCACCTCAATCCTCACTGACACGGTGAGCAGTCTCAAAGCCAATTTTATTACTTTTTCATTAAATAATAATGTCGTTGCTAAATCTGACTGAATTTTGCAATATGTACTTCTCCAATTACTAAATCATAACATTTACGATGTCAATATCCGTGGTAGGTTGGGCTATGGGGGACAATCACTACATATTAATGTACTTAGTTATATTTCAGCCCAGAGGTAATTTGTATGCATACAAGCTTATGCCTTATGAAAATCCTCCCTAGTTTACCAACGTACCCACTATCTGTCTCTTTCCAAGTCAGTTTCCCTTCACCACAATGGAACTTGCAATATGAAATGTTGTGGCGATGGTTTTTCGCCTCCAGCAAGGAATGAAACTGACAAATTAATTAAAACATTTTGAAAGCATTGTTTCAGGGAAGCATGTACGTGTTTTAGTTGTATGGAAGAGCGTCAAGTAGAAGTAGTAGCTACGAGTGGTGAAGAATTTTGCTACTTGTTCTCCTACGCTCTGCTGCCTTGCCTCTGAAATCTGAATCAAGTGAGGAGGAAGAAAAGGGAGGTATATCATTTCATCAGGATTGTTAGCAACTCAAGTGAATCGATTATAATGTGTAAATAAGTAGCTATTATAAAAGCATTCAGCTACACATGTACATCCTAACCCAAAACATTCTTACACAATAATAATTCAAAAAATAATTAGTGAGCCTCAACTCTTGCAACACAGTATGTACGTACATGTATTTACACACATTTCAAAGACAATAGCCTACTCCGGGTCTATAGTAAAGTCACTGCTTGTATTGATCAGCCCGTAATCAAATTACTGGTATCTGTAAATACTCTTGTAAGTGGCACCAATAAAGATACCCTATCTATATACAATATAGTAACAAGTACTCGAGCTACTTAATCACACTTTCTAGAAGAGGAGATGCTAGTCAAAACTTCCTTTCTTCTGAAAATCGACCGGCAGCTTTGCATAAAGTTTCTCTCTTCGAGTAATATGAGACAGGAGACAGCCAAGCTATACAGTTAAATCGTTGTAGGAAAATGCTAAATGGTACTTTCTAGTTAGTACATTCCTCCGCTACTGCCAAAACTAAATTGTAAATTTCCGGATTACAATGGCTGCACGAAGTAAACTACTTAAAATGTAATCTCAGCTTTGCATACTCCTCAACTTATACATTCGTACTAGACCGTATTTCCAAACTCGTAATAAACAACAAACTACATTACAATTTCCCAGAAGTTCCCCCCAGAAGTATTTAGAGCTCCAAAATGATTTCAGATGCAATTCCCTATCATTACTCAAATTAAATCTTCTTCTGTCAATATAATAATATTCCTCTCGATCTCCAAATAGACCCCTAAAGCAAATTATGCAAAAGCTCTAATAGCTAAGAAAGCCGGAGCCGGAAATCACATGGAAATTAAAAAGAATCTCCGAAAGCAAGCCTAACTGTATGAACGAGAACACTACAGGGTGGCTCTAGCGCCTGTACAATTTTAAGTGTATCCGTGGTGATTTTGATTAGTCTAAAATATTGTAAATATTTATTCCATGGAAATTCAGTTGGAACTTTTGAAAGAACTTTGAGAGCAAATTGTAATTTTTGGTAACCCTCACACAGTGGGATAATTTCACGGGAACCAACTCTCAGTAAAGAAAACAAAACTAATAATAGAATGAAAACAAGGAGTACCGAATAGAGAAACGGAGTGGGGAGAAAAGATACGTATGCGAGGATAGAACTTGTAGCTCTCACCCTTACTTCACGAAATTACGCTCGAAATTAAAATTACTCGAGAAATAACTGGGAGTCGTATCCTTTTGAGATAGAATCTTAGTATGAAAATTACAATGGTATTGTAGCTTTGAAAGCTTTGCATCTATAACAAGTTACACAATGGAACGGCTTGCACTCAGAGATTTTAAAAAACCTCTCGTAAGTGACAGTTTGGCTCTCTCAGAGTCTGTGTCAGACTACTTTCAAATGCAAATATGAAATTTCCTGGATGGAACAAAAGAGAATGTGACGAGCAGTGGTACAGGGTTTAATTGGAGTACGGATTAGGAGCGGAGAGTTGGAGACACAAAGATGAGAAGAGTCTCAAGTAATATATTCAGGGCTGAGTCAAATGTAATCTTCCCTAAGCCCACCGGCTCATCACAAAGTAACACAAAAGGAAGAAATGAAAATAAATAATTAGTTTGGCCAAAGTTCCACTCACTATCAACATGGATGGAATTGTATATCTATTATATATGTATTTTTCAACTGAAAACCTATGTAAATGTGTAGATACTAAAACATTTAAAATGGTTACCTGAATGGAATATATGGTATCAGGCCAGAGGCTGATTGTGACAGTGTTCGCATCCGTCACCATATTGCCTTTTAAAATTCCGCCCGACACTTCCCAAGTCAAAAGAAAGTTGTGGCGGTGTTTACTCTTGTTGTTGTTTTTCTTGTTGTTTTCTTCTGGCAGAGTTGAACCTGACTTAGAGACAGCTTTAGCATCCGCCACATCCATATCTTTAGGCGTTGGAGTATGAAGACGAGTCATATTTGGAGAAATACTAGAGCTAGATGTGGGAGAAGTTTCAGCCAGGGATTTATTCTCTGGCAGATCCCATGTGATTTCCGTGACGACAAGAAACTTTTGGTGCACCATGGAAACTTTCCTCAAGTGCCAAGGATCCGGTGGTTGTTGTTCATTTGGGATCCTGACGAGTTCGGCTCGTTCAGCTGGAGTGGTTCTACTATTTGCAGGAACATTCAATTTCATCACCACCTTCTCTTGACTAAATACATGAACTAGGTTTTGGGAAGTTGCAGCCAGAACTCGAATATCTCCAATTTTCGGTTTCTCCGAGAAAGTTAATGAGATTTTGGTCATTGTCGTTTGTTCTAACAGTCTCCATGTCCACCCCAAGCGGATGTTCTTGATTCGGACGTGCTGAACTACACTGTAGACCACCGATGGATCCTCACTCTCTGGCCATTGTAGACTCAATTGGAATCTTCTCCTCTTCTTCCCAGATGAGGATGATGGGGCTGACAGATTGTAAGACAAGAAGGACTCCACTTTCGTGGCAGCCAAAAGAGGTGGTTTCGTCCCATTCTTGGCCACATGTTGGACATAATGATGGAATTCACACGCGTCTTGGCAGCCCGACAACTACGTCAAATATAGACCCAAGAAACATTAGAGTCACAGAATGGGAGAGCAAATAAAAATCTATTCCTTTCCGCTCATTCGTGTCATGTCGCTCCTTTACTTTGTCTTGGTTGCCTCATTAATTTCACTCAAGGTGACAATTGTCTCTCCCGTATAATCTCATCCTTGACGACATGACCCTACTCCAGCCACTTCCTCTCCATCTCTCTCTTATACAACTACACTCTCATGCACACACCATTATGCATATATGCCGCAGACACCCATTCGGAGCATCCCCTAAGTACATAACACTACCCGTAGTGTAACACACTACAACCAAAGATACCATATTATACACTATCTTCATCTTCATAACCTAACCTTTTTATGCAGTTACTCCAACCGATTCCTTCCTAAAAGTATAACTTTCTATGAACTTCCAATATATAACCTAGTCTTGACTGCTCACTCAGTCACTCACTCCCTTCCTCTGTCTCTTCCACCGCCAAACCCAGCAAACTCTAACCCGGGTAACTTATTTGGTTTCAGAGAACTCTCTCGTTTTCTTTGAATGAATGACACGATCTTCGTAAAAACAATTGGAGAATCCAACGACGATGTCGAGGCAAGGAAAGAAGAGGACCAATTGAAAAGAAAGGCTATACACGCCTCACTCTCTCTTTCCTCAGTGCTCTCTTTTTCTGATTTATTCATATGCGTTCTCTCCTGTCTCATTTCCAATTTATACATCCTCAACTTTCAGTACTCATCTCATTCAGAGTAGTTCTCTCTTTCACTATTCTGTCTATTTCTCTATCTCTCTCTCTCTCTTTGATTCCAAAAACTTTCAGCTTTATTTCCTCGAACAGGACACACGACACAGTTCTGGAATAAAAAGCTCTTGATTATATGCATAAGATCCTCCCAGCTATTCACTTAGTTTGACAATATTTATTACGACTGCATCCATTTCAACATATACACAGCCTGCATTAATTCATGTTACATACATGTACAGAAGTAGTTTGAGACTATATAACCAAAACTGCCCTTGGCCTCTCAGAGTACTATTGTTGACTTCTTTTTTCGCTTGAGCTTCCTCTTACATTAGTATTACTTAGAATAGTAATATCCATAATGAGACACAAAGTTAGGAAAATTGTCCCAGCCTTTTGAATAAATTTTCGAGGAAGAACTTGTACTTTAATTTGTTTACATGATATGTATTTTCCTACTTGCTTGGTGACCATTAACTTTAAAATGACACTCTGCATAAATTTTCCTGTACACATTCAACGGAGCAAAATGTTTTGAAAATAGAGCATCTCAAATCTAAGAGACTCTTTTGTTGAACCTTCAGTATACAATACTTAAAGCCCACTCTTTATTTCGCGCTTATAGACTCTCCTCTAGGCTTTTCGCGCTCTCTCTCTCTCTCTCTCTAGTATCCTTACTAAAATTCCTAGAACCTCACTCCATTTCGATTCCCAGTGCCTCTCTCCATTCCTATTGGAATGTGAAAAGGGAATGTGCACACCGTAACCTTTATCGCGTCCAGACATTATTCCAGCAGAATACTACTCATACAGTCAAACAACCAACCCACACTAAAACATTCCAAGCCACTGGTTCCTTTTTCCTAGCCTATGAATTTACAATTTGCAGAAGTAGGTATTCTGTAGCTATCTCTCTGCCTCTCCAAGTGTACAGTGTTGGTAGCCATAATTACATTTTCACAACAAGTTCATGTAACATTTCCATACGAGTACCTACAAAGAGTTCACTTTTCCAAGATAACAAGGGGACAAATGAGAGAGAGTGTGTGTTGTTGGTCCCAATAGTGCAGACAGAATGAAACGTATTATGCAATAAAGGGTTTAAAAGTAAATCTCAATTTCCCACATATACAAAGGATTTTCATTGAGTAAAGTCTTGAAGGATAAAACTCTATCTCTGTATTCATTTGTATGTATATTCGAACGAAACATTCACACACACACACACAGTGCCCTGGTAGAACACACTTGCGGGTATTTATCTCGACTACCATCACATTACTCCGCCTCCATAGCTCTAGCAATAATCATGAATATTCAAATGCCAAGTTTTACACTATTGCTGTATTCATTACAGGAGATACTCACAAGCTTTCCAATACCCGAGCCTCACTTAATCTTTGTTTACGCAACTTTAATTCTAGCACCACTGATCATCAATATACTATCTGCAACTTCTACATACTGCACATCCACAAAATAACAAATAAGCAGCAATCTAGCACTACTACAATGTATAGTTTATAAGCAAGAAAAAGGAAATGCAAGGGAGCAAATATATTTCCACTCTTCCCTTCTCCACTCACTCACTCACTCTTCCAGTTCTATACCCTCGCATGTAGAAAAAGCTGGCGATAAAACCGTCGAACCGAGAATGAAGTATTTATTGTGCGACCAGGCTTTCCTCTCTCTCTCTCTTTCTTTCGCTCTCTTGTATTTGTGCAATGCTTTTTTCCCATTCTTTATTACGGACGTACCCACATATGAGAAAACCTACAAGTGCCAAATATGTATGATTCCATAAACATTTCATTCTGTCTCTCCGTACCATACCTAATATCTCTTGAGCACGTCCCTACATAAAACTAAAAAACTATAGTCTTCCTTCTTCTGAAAATTCCATGACAGTATGCACGACTTTACGACAAGAGTAAAATATGCGATGCAATCAAGCCAGAACGAGTACATAAACTATATACACTTTTTTTTACTCTCAAGAAGAGCGAAAATAGTGAAGAAAAAAATAACCCAGCATACATCTCACACATAACGTACCGTCATATCCAAAAGAGTTGGGACGAGAAATAAGCAAGGGATAGTTTACTTTCAAAATTGACAGATTTTTTCCCTTTCTTTTTCCCAACAAGTCATACGAACGAATGTGATGGCTTTTATTCTCGAAATTGCTTTGTGTGTGTGTGTGTGAATATGTGTGGGGGTGAGAGCTAAGACTGGCCTTTGCAACAATATCATCTGCTATTTGAGTGCTGGCTATACAACTATGTAATACCCAACCTCTGTAGGGATTTGATACATTGCAGAAAAGCAACAACAAAGCTTATATGGAACACTGTGCTGCAAAAATGTCGAAAGAGCCTTACAACACCATGTTCTCTACTTTAGTGAAGTAGGTACAAACAAAACATTCTCCTATATTATATTTAGAAAATTCTCACAAGTTCTTAGTTCGGCAACTACTAATAGTTATTATTAGCTATATATCGCTACTTGAAAAATAGCAGGAATCCAGAAGAATAGATGAGCGGATGAAGAAAAGGCGCAAAACTTTTCTTCTCTCGTGAGGGGGGTGATAGTAAATTGTGTGAAGTTGACTAGCTTAATAGATGGGATACAAGAACAAGTAATAGCTAGCAGCTTCTGTGTACATTGCACAATGATTCTGACATCAAGTATGTTGGAACTGTTAAAGGGATGGGATGGAACGTCAACTTTTGAGATGCTTCTCTCTCTCTCTCCCTCACTCTCCTGCTCTTCAAGTCTCTCTTAGTTACTGGTTTGCTCTTTTTAGTAGATTCTATTAGAAACTACAAGATGTATCTATGCCCGGACAGGGACAGGGTACATTTGCTTTGCACACTTGCAGATATGTATTCTGGTTTGATTGCGGCGGCGAAAGGATTGAGACTGCACAGACAGTTAGAGAGAGATGAGAGGTGTAGCTGAGACATGAAGTTGTTCACTTTCGCTCTGTTGGTAGTCAGTGTAGGGTAGAGAAGTCAGGATATTACAGTCAATGTAGGGTAGAAGTCAGTGTGGTAGAGTAACTTTCGTAAGTGATGAAGAGCCAAAAAGTTCCTGTGTATGTGTCTTGGTCGGTGTGAAGAAACGAGTCATTTATAAGCGTGAGGATGTACAGGAGAGGAGGGTTTTGGATGGTAAATGCCAGGAGAATCTCTCAGTTCATTTCACTCCAAGAGCTTCCTGCCTAATCTTCATTAACACCGTCATTACCACTGTTTTCCCCTTGTCGTTAGCCTCATCATCAGATTAAAAATGCTGGGAGCAGTACATAGGATGAGTTTACATAACCATTACGTATTCCATCTCGGCCTACATACCTTCAAGGCAACTATGAAAAGATAGGATAGTCTAAGTAAGTTCCATGTTTTTGCACTTGAAATTCTGACTGACGCTGTCAGGATGAGCTGCTGAAGGAGCATAAAATTGAGCTTGGAGGAGTGAAGTTCAAGTCACTCTCATGTTAATGCATGTGCACTGTTACCAGTCTCCAAGTGCACACCCCATCGGAACGAGAGGAGAAAGGAGTAAAAAAGGAAATGAAAGAGGAGGAAAAGAGCAAGTGAAGCAAGATTAAAATGTTTATTTGGTCCCGTTAAATGAAATAGGAAAATATTTAAGAACTTAAGAACCAATTCAATATTGTGTGTATGTGTGTGTGAGGATATTGCCTTGGTGGGATAGTCAACTTTAATAGACTATAAAATGAGAATTAGGTACGAATTTTATAGACACGATGAAATGAGAAGTGGGGGACTCCTACCAAGGAGGAAGGATAAAGATTGTCGTAAAAAACCAGGGAGAACATACATAAACCAAACGATCGTACTTTTCCACTTTCTTCGTCTCCTTCTTCCCTTCCCTTACTCTTAGGGCCTTAAATACACATTTTGTGTGTACTGGCTCCCGAACTTGGGATAAAGTTGCTTAATCCTAAAAGTATATCCTTTAGAACAGCTCTCATATACTTTTAATTTTCCTTTACATCGCGAACACTATTACTTCCCTCCTTTCTCTCTCCCTCTCTCTCTCTCTCTTCTAGCCTCTCTTTCGTTCGCTAATTTATTTTTCCTTTTACTCATTACATTCTTTATGTAATCATCATCATGAGATATTAGTTTCACAATTTTCTGTATACACAGAGGCACTTCAGCTTCAGCAGTAAATCTATTTCATGTGTAAACTCCGTAAACGAACCAACACGTTAATTCTTTTTAACGCTCGCCCCATCAATTATCTACATAGTGTTTGGTTTACTTTAGTCTCAGTCAGCTCTCGACATGCCTAAATAGTAGCCTACAAAGCAAATAAGAGGAGCTGCGGCATTCCTTAAAAGTGCTCCAAGAAACCTGCCGTTCCCCGTCATCTTCTAATTTGCTATGCCATTTTCAATACCTTTAATGATAAGGAAGTCTATATGCATCACGCTATAGAACCCATTTCGAGTCGAAGATTATTACCAAAGTTGAAATCTCCAGAGAAATATTATGAGTTGTAGCTGTATATATCCAAGTCGAGAATATTACACGAGAACCTCGTATTTATTTAGTATGGGTAGGGGAAAAGTAAAAAGCTTACTCTACTATGCCTTTCAGTAGTTTTTACCAAGTATCGCCTAAACTATTACAGCCGGCCAGAAAATCCCAATGTTTTAAGAAGCCTGACAAATATGATGGTGCAAACATTCCGCACGCTTCTTTACCACACTACTACAGTAAATACACCTATTTCTTCCGCCTACGCTAAAGGTAGGAGTACTGCTTATTTACCATTCCGCTACTATTGCTGCTTACTAACTACGCCTGATCAGTAATAAGCACATGATTTCCAAGAACTTCTTTCTTAGCAAAACTCTCCTTTTCCAAGAAGTATATTTTCCATTTAATAATATATGTTGGACATCGTTCTTTATAGATGTAGATGAGCGGTAGTTCGAAAAAGCGGTGGATAGTTTATGTCGGCACAGCATATACATACGGTTTGTCCCAAATCCGAAGTGTCGGAAAACACCCATTACTTTTGATTACAAAGCAGCACACATCCATAAAGATTGCTCATTAGTAGCTACCACACTACATATCGGACAAATGGATTTAAGCAAAGACTTACACAAGTGTTGTTGTTCATGGAGCAAACGACGTCCACGACTTTCGACGACTCCTGAATCTCCCCGCTTTCAATTTCCAACAGAAGACAGGTGTCCCAGCACTAAAAGTTTATCACAACCCAATTAAAACCTTGGCGAAAATCAACCAAAATCTTCATTATCAACGACGGTACTAAACAGATACATGCATAACTATATGCAATTTGTACTTAGCTACTCCTAGATGTACATAAAACGCATTAATTATTCAAGTAACAGTTAAAAAGCCCTACCCTATCTTCACTTTATACAACGAGAACGTACGAAATTCCTATACCAATTACTATAGCTTTCCTATTTACCCTTTATCCTGACGACGGTAGACAAACTCCATTTATTATGACTTCCACACATACAAGGGCTTTAGCCGAGAAAACCATTCCTTTCAATATTAATTCACAAAACAGCTTTCAAATTACCGGAAATCAATAAAAGTGTCGGAACCTCTTCGCGCTCACTAGTGCAGATGCTTCCATTAACCAAAAATAATCTTCGTATCTAATCAATTAGCAGCACCGTGAAAATAATTTTGAATACCCAAGCGGACGCAAATTTACGACACTAATTAACACTCAGAAATCTCTTTCTCCCTCTCGTCCGTCTTTCGCTCTCACTCTCTTCCGTCGCCCGCTCTCTTCTCCTCATCTCCTCCGACAATGACTAATGAGCGAAGACGCTCTGTCCTATATATTTTAACATGGGCATCTCTTGTCTACGTAGAAATCAAAAGTATAGTGGGAGCGCGTGAAGCAAAAGCAATTTATAATGTACACGTCTATAAAATTTAGGGGCAGGTATGGTATGGTAGGCAGTAGATAAAATATGAGAATCGTTGATGATAGGAAATGACAAAATCGAAATGGTGACAAAGTAGAAGTAAGTTGATATAACGCTCCTCCGTCTACAAAGTTAATTACGTTGTGGTTGGTAACTCGGCTTAAATGATTAGCAAAAAGTTTTTTCGGGTAAAGCTCTCATAATAAACCTAGACGTATATACCTATTCGTGTATCTATCTAAGGCCCAACTACAAAGCCCTAGATATAGGGTGACATATAGGAAGGAAGAAAGAAGACAGGGAACGAGTGAGTTAGAGTGTAAAATACGAATCAGAAAATCTTGACGATCATTTAGGCTAAAAGCTTGCAAGATTCATTTAAGGCTTCATTAGCGTTCACAAGCCTTTTAAGCCTTAGATAGACATCGAAAATACTTTGAATACTTGTATATTACACCAGCACAGTTCTTTCGTTTTACATTCGACTTGCTTGTACTTAATTATAGAAAGTATATAGCTTACATACATGGACAACTATATAAAAAGTAAAGTCAAGTAAAAAAAACCTCTAATAAGATTTTAAGGAAGAGGCTCACTGAAAATGTGTCAAGTCTTCTCACAGAGAAGTAATACCAGGAGCGGAGCAAGTTGCTTCCTTGCCTTTATATAACCATAAAAGTGAGATGCTAAGTGGAGCGGCATGTAATCTAAACCACATGGAGAGGTTGACGTTTGTTTAGGTGATGAAAAAATGTTTGAAAAGCTTTCGTGTTTGCTTTGCCCTTTATATTATTACATTTTTGTCGGGTCTCAGTGCATCTATACGTGTGACTTGTTAGCGTCTTCTATATCTAAGTTAACTTCGGGTGAGAGGTGAGTGCGATTGATGTATCGTGCTTACCCTCACTCCTTGTTAATATTCTAAGAAGGCAAAACCTCTGACTACATTTTCATCTTGAGTGATCAACATGGCAAAGTAATAAAGTAGTATATCTCGAAGTGTATAGGTATGAAATAGAGACTTGAGCTCATCTCCTGAGCCTGTCCTTATTGTGATAGGTATATTAGTGAGGAGCAGAGTCAAAGACTCATTCGGAGTGTAAAAAGAAGTCTAATTATGATCTACTTGAGAAATAATATGTGAAGGGAAAAGAAAGGAAGCCGCGAGAGGATTTCCTTTGACTGGAAACTCATCTTAGAAAAATGTGGATTTCAAAAGGAGTTCGTGCCAAAAATAGTAAAAATTTTCAAGAGACAATCAGCAACTGGAGCCTATGTACACCACTCTCACTCTTTTTCTTCCCTTTCTACTCTCTCTCTGTTTGCCTCCTCCATTCAATCTTATAATGCTGGGCTATATCCCTTCGTCTATATACACAATCTCCTAAAACCTCTGTTGAAAAAAATATGATTATGTTTTTATGAATATGTATGAGGCAGAAGCGAGAATCTTAGCTTCTTCATCACCTTTTATCATAGATTCTTATTACTTCCTGAGTTGTACCTCCTCATATAAAATATTATAGAGTCCTCCTACACAAAAAAAAGATCGAACGAAGCCGGGACGCTGGCAGTGACTACCAACTATAAAGAAGCCTGAGATGAGAAAATGAATTGAAGATGAGAGAAGAAATCTCTCTTCACTTTCCTCCATCACAACAACTTAGAAAAACCTTGAGATGATCATGGGTATGAAGTTCATGTATGCACTCTCGTGCTTTTTTAGTAGCTAGCATCTTAAAAATCCAGAGGAAAACCTCCCCAGATAAACCATTGAATATTGCATGGCTTATGAATATGAAAAGACTCGTTTTAACCAAGTAACAATAACAATGCAAAGTAATGCTGATGGAATGAGTCAACACGGAACATCTCGAAACATAACAAATAACAACATCCAGCATTCTAAATTCATCTTCACCCTCAACATTTACATGAGAACCGTCGTTTGCACACCGCATGAGACCCGTGAAAGGAATATAAAGCTATCCATTTACCTAAGTCAAGATATGGAGCTTGGGTCCTCAAAGCTGAGAAAAACTTGGACGAGAACCATTAGAGATGCTCTCAATCCTTATTGTAATTCTCAATTGAATTTTTATCTCTGTCTTTCCTATATTCCATTCCAATGGCTCGGAAATGATTTCCTCCACATTGTATCCATACTCTCTCATCCTCCGATTCAATACTGTGTACATATTTAGCTACGTATTACATCCTACCTACCTACCCCGCAGCCAGAGACTCAACGTGAAGCTGATAGTTTTTGGTGAATTACCAAAGGTATAACATGCACGAATTACCCAAAGATGATTGCGGGAATGACAGAAAAAACTCATTTTCATAATATTGACATCCATTTGCGCCCACAACATTACCAAAACATTCCTTCAGCAATTAACTCACTCTTCCTCATCTCATGTCCCGAATATATTATTTCAGATGGACGCAACTAGTACGAAAGACAGAACCAACTTGATTGTTCACCTGCATGACTTTGTTGTTACCAAAAAAACCACTTGCAAAGGCTACATTTAGGGGTGGTTTTAGCTGTAGTCAAGTACCCCGTGA
>JAQFXU010002593.1:0-19891 GCA_034693705.1 Spatulosminthurus flaviceps
TGAATGTTAATCTGAAACTTGTATGGATGATATGGGCGACGCCCGAAAAGATTCCTTATTAATAAATTCAAATTCAAATTCAAATTAACAAATGGTGACAAGAACAATCTCAAGTTGGTTGATAATGTAGAGTCGCCTAAAATGCGATCTGTAGCTACTTTGGAAACGCTGTACTCAATCGAAGAGAATTCTCCCCCTTCTTTGCGTACTTAATAAGATCCACCTAAGTTTGGGGATGGAACCAAAATTTCGTGCATATGATGATTAACTTTTTAGATTGTTCTTCCATTTTGAGCTCAAAATGTGAGCTTGTACATAATGGGATGTAAAAGTTTTACTGGGGCGACAGTTTTTATTATGCAACGACATTTTCATCGCATTTATAAAAATTATTGGGTTTTTATTTGCCAATTTATAGAAGATGCAGCGATCCTGAGCAGAAGAAGAAAATATTTATTTTTCTGAAGGTTGAAGCAAAGGATTTTCTCGAGGAAGTTTTTCATTATTCCATGTAGGAGTTTTGCACTTGATTTTTTTAATTCGTGATAATTGATGGTCTTCGGATTATTGTTATTTGCGATTAAATATTTTCCATCAAATCAGTTCATTTATATTTTAAAACTATTTGTATTTACATTTAGCCCGATCGGGAAGTTCACCTAAAATTTGAATATTGAACGAATTTAAGGTTGAAATTTCCAACAATTTCCTATCTTCCACACTCGTTTGTTAAATTTAGGGGATTCCCTATTTTATAAGCTCATAAGTTTGAGTAATAAAAAATATGCTTATTATTTATTAATGATCCGAGTGTCAGTTTAATTTTTTCTGCTTAGCGGCAAGGTGCAATTATTTCTGTTAAATCTGTTAAGCAATTATACCATTCAAACCTTTAATAACAGTTTAAGCAATCCTCCACGGAGTGGCCAAAGATTAACCTATAAGTAAGTCGGTGTAGATTTTACCAGCAATAATTAAAACATCACAAATCAAGTAAATACATGATATTTTGATTTAGAATGGGACATTCAATGAAAATCCCACTTTTTAAAATATTTTGGTCCTTTTTAGGTAATCTAATTGTTTCTAAATATTTGAATTAATTGGCAAAGTATGCGATATTGAATCGGAATTGGTTGGCCGAAATTGGAATCCCAATTGAATTTAAATTTTAAGATTATTCAAGCCTTGCTGGTAAGTGAAACATAAAAATAATATTTATGTAGTAATAAAAATTGATACGACAAACATTAAAAGTTTAAAGATGTGTCATTACAGCCAATCCCATGTATGTACCATGAGATTTATTTCGCCACTTAAGCTACAACAAATTATATTTTAATTTTAAGAAACACGATTAGAGAATGTTCTCGTTGAGCAAGAAGAATTTTTAGCTTATTGAAAATAATTTCGAAATTTCGAAAGACATGGTACAACCAACTATTTGACCTAAAGCTGATTGGCAGTCAGCTGTTGGATTATGATGTGTGTTATTCAGGATTAGCGCTTGTGTCTTCATTACTAGAAGCAGGGCTGTCAGAGCTAACGCCATCAGTACTAGAGTCTTCAGTACTAGAAGCTGGGCTGTCAGAGCTTACGCCATCAGTACTAGAGTCATCAGTACTAGAAGCAGGGTTATCAGAGCTTACTCCATCAGTACTAGAGTCATCGGTACTAGAAGCAGGGCTGTCAGAACTAACGCCATCAGTGCTAGAGTCTTCAGTACTAGAATCAGGGCCGTCGGAGCTAACGCTATCAGTACTAGAAGTTGGATTGTCAGTGCTTATGTCGTCTGTACTGGCACCTTCGGTAGTGGAAGTAGTAGATCTTCCTAAATGAATATCAAATAAAGTTACTGAAAAATTATTTGGAAGAGAAACGAATATGAACCACAAAAGCTTAACTTTCAATGTCAATCATAAGTAAAAATTAATTTCTCGACAAAATATAAATTGAAAGGTACAATTTTCTGCAACAAAGAGAAAAAATGCTTTTCAATGTATTCAAAAACCTTACTTGAACAAACTCCGTTCGGTTGACACCTTATTCCTGGCTTGCAGGGAGACCTTCGATTACAGCGCTCACCTTGCTCTGAAAAAAAACAAATTCCTTGATCAATGTCACAAATTATTACTGGTTGAACATATTTTGCTATGTATACCGTTATTGGTTCTATTCACTATTATTGACATCGCAATAAAACAATTTATCCAACTGCTTAAAAATTTTTCATTTCGTAAACCAAAATAAGTTAAGGATTGGATGAAAATGACACGTCGTCTATTTTATTGAAAACAGATGATGATGACTTTTTCATATGACACTTTTTACATTGACCATGGATAAAAAAAATTCCCCACAAACCTGACAGGAGGGTTGCAGAACCGAAAAAACCTGAAATCTACAATAATTTATTATAGGCAAAAGTGAGGACGATTATGAATACATTTTTAGTGTTCTCTAACTAAATTATCAATTGTAAAATACACTTTAGCGACCGTTTTACTAATGGAAGACCAGTCTTATTGTACTGAATCAGGAATAAAACGTAAATAAAGTCAAATGAAATGAAATATAAAAACAGCCGCGCACGTGAACAGAAAGCAAATCGCGCAGCATCATTTCGGGAGTGGTTGCCTCGAGACCAATCCATTTTTGTCTCAGGAATAGTCAAACAATTTGGAATGCATGTATGTACATCCTGTGTGTTTTATGGAAAATAAAGCTTCACTATGGGACCATCCGTTTTGAAATAAACAGACTTCGTTAAAAGTTGTCATGATAAATAATAAATTCAGAAAATGTTCTGAAATTCTGTATCAACATGCTCATTGCTGCTATTCTTTAGCTTTTCTGTGAGACTTACCACCACTGGAGCAATCTCCCCTTCCCCTTCCTCTTCTCGGCAATCCGCGTCCGCGCATCACGCATTTTTGTCCTTCGGCACATTGCTTGTCGGAACTGCATTCTGATTCTGAGGACACCAAATAGCTCAAGTTAATTTTGTAAAAAAATATAAGCCCATTAGTTTAAATTAATTCTAGGGTTTTTCCTGTAAAAACTTACTTCGGTCTCTTCGTCCATTGATACTGGGCAATACGGCCAAAACCGTGAGGACGGCGAAGAGAAAAAGGCAGACTTTGGTCATGATGATGATGAGTTTCAAAAACTTTTTCACAGTTTGGAGGAAATTGTTGCTTCCAAAAGATTACTGGATAGATCTTGTATGTAGAATTGTAGGAGATGGTCCAACTTTTATACCAAAACCTAGAGGAAAATAGTAAATGTTTTGGTAATATTAATGTTTGCCAACATCTGTAATTTTGACTTCGTTGCTTTGTGCAAGCAAGGTGAAATAAATAACAAAATGTGACTTATTATCCCTGTGGATAAAAACAATATGAATCTTAATGCAGATGTAGTGAATGATCCAACATATTTGCACTTGTCACTTCAATTATATTGTTAAATTATGGCAATGACGTCAATTCAATATTATTTCATTACAAATTTTGCCGAACAGTTTTTAAACTCGTGTTAGGTTGTCATATATTCAGTTGCAACACAATTTATTACCTATTAATAAAATAAAATTAATCTCTCTTTTTTTGTCACCTGTAAAAACTATTAGCAAAAAATTTGGTTGTTGGTTATTGAACCTTGTCAGTAGCAGTTGGAGCATTGACTTATTTGATTTTAAAGGGGAAATTTTTAATCTCATTATGTAGTTGTTTTCATCCAGCTTTCAATTCATATAAGATGAAGTTTCTATGCTGATGGCATATTCAGATGTCGTTTGGTTGTGTAAAAAATTCTTTCTAATGGCAAGTACAAAAATTAGAAATATTGTAAAGATGTAAGTAAAGTTAAAGCAATTTCATACTGAACTTTGGCTACTTTGTGAATGACGTCAATTATTAGAAAATGATTGATTAAAAAATATTTTTCGATATTTTTCGAGCAATTGTTGCATGTATTTTTGAATGTTGAACGTGTGACAAGCTCCAGACATATTTTTGTGAATGAATTTATGATGTCTCTCCATTGTTTCCTGTATTAATTTTAAAGGAAAACAAATAAGTGTTTTCAATAAATTGTTCCTTATTATTGTGAGCGATCTGAAGGACTTCGATAAGCTTTAGAAGGTCATTTACTTGTGATATTATTTCAATGGAAAAATACTTGTATCTTAGAACTGATAGCGTCTCATTAGCACCTATAATGCATATACTTTCCTACCAAAATTGTTCTGGGTAAGTGGATGTTATCAAACATGAATCCATTGAACCCTAGATCTTGCCAATTACCACCTCGTTCCATCAATTTTAAATACACCTCAAAGTTTTTTCAATATTTTTTAAAAGAAATACGCGATGAATAACGCGGAGTTTTCCAAGTAATCATATGACTCAAGGGAACTTTCATTGCATTAAAACCACTAATAATTGTGTTTGTATGTAATAATTTATAGGAAATGCAGCGATAAGGAGGAAAAGTAGAAATTAGTTACTTTTCTCAAGGATGATGCAAAAGATTTACCGGAGGGATTTGGTTATTTTTCCATGCAGTGTCCCAAAGGATGTGCAAGTTTTGTAGTGGATTTTTTCATTCATGTTTATTCATGATCGTCGATGATTACTTACAATTTACAATAAATGAAGTGTTTTTGTTTTTGGTGGTTTCATCTCAACTGACAATTATTGTTTAATGGGTGAAAGTATTCATTACATTTTGATTTGGCGATGTAAATTCAATCAAATGATAAATGATATGCGGTTATGAGGAAACGAAATGTAAAAGCTTACAATTAGATTAAATGAAATCAATAACAACGGGCTTTAGAGCGCTGATAGATGGTGTATACATTTTTTGCTTCGATTCCGCCGACACGATCTTTTGTTAAGAGTTTTAAATGTTAATTTGTTTCAAGCTCCCGTAGAGACCATTATTATCTCAGCATAAGACCAAAACGTAGTCTAGATTAGCGAGAACAATCATTTGACTGGTTTCACTGACATTTTAAAAATTGTGGCTAAATTTTGAAAAAAATTTTAAACGTTTGCAATTTTTAACAATATTCCTATTTTTACTATAAAAATTTCTTAACTTTAAAACTCAAGTTTCGATTTATTTAGTTTTTCAAGTAACACTCAATTATTATTACCTTGTATGTATATTATTTGTTTCTTTATTTTATACACTTATTTAAGAGCCAATTTTTGGGTGATATACGGTGAGAGACCCTTGCAGTCTTTCTCTAAAAAATAAATGTTCCGTTTAATTGAAAAAAAAATCTGGTCAACTTGTTGTAAAGGGCAGAACTCACAATCAGTAATATTTTATTCTGATTTTTGGAATACAAAATAATTTGGAATGATTTGACAAACTCAAAATGTTTTGAAAAGTAGCTTATTTTACACGGAATATTTACTACTCAATGTTGAATGCTTTTCCCAATCCTCGCTATCCTACTGCTAGAAATTAGCGTAGAATCCACAGCAACTCATGTGGACATGACCGTTTTTAAAGTTCCCGTTTTTACATTTTCTCTGTGTGGAAATTTTCTCTGTCGGCATCCTCGTGATGTAAAATACAATTACGTTGCTCACATAAATATAAAAAATGATTTAAAAAATGACGACTATATATGAGAAACATGCAAAATTGGGTAGGAGAAGAAAATGGTTGAGCTATAGCTATAGAAGCGATGGTTAACAAGTGGCCTAGGAAACGGATTCCACAAAAAAGGGCCATCTGTTTCGTAGAAGTGAGCCGTGATTTCGCAAAAAAATATTTTAGTACGTCATCCAAGGTTTTAGCATAATTATCCGACATAATACCCCACCATACCCCACCATATGTGAATATTTCTATAATAATTGTGTGATGTATGATCCAAATACTTCAGTAGCTGCACCACCTATGATCGACCATTGTAACCCCGACTTACTTTAACACCGTCACAGGGAAAAAGCGTGCCGAGTAATATTACAAATATAGAGCTATTTAACGTGTTAGTACCATGGTTTTACAACCTAGGGGTCTCCCTGCAAAAAGGGTCCCTAGGGTCCACCCGTGGAACTTTGTTTTCAGGCCTGTGCGCTCGTACTTTATTTACATACTCGTACATACATAACAGTAGATTACTGTGTTAAAAACACGAAGCTTGGTAATTTTGCCAACTAATTATCAATCTACGTATCATCATCAGTAGTATTAAATGAGCCGAGTTGTAGTCACCGTAGCTCGCTGGCTTTCATTACTTCTGTACATAGATGGTGTAGGCAAACTAAAAAAAACGTAGGTTCTTAACTTTCCTAACAGATGCTCCTTTCCAATCAACGGGTAGTAACTGACGGCGTGTCGTAATTGGAGACAGAAAAGTGTTTACTAAGCCGCCAATATCAATACGAAGTATCAATATACTAAGTATTTAAATGAGCCGAGTCGTCTTGGTTCCTTCGTTCGTTCGTTCAATGCTCACTACTGTTGTGAGCATGACCAACAACAAACCGCTGCTAGAGCGAGGCCGCAGGCCGCGCTAAAGTTTTTGCTATTTGCCGCATGACTTTCCAGCCACATTGTGGCTGGTGGGGGTTCTAGTTTTATTTAAAAGCCGTTTCACACCTCCCTCGTTAAACTTACCCAGCCTCGTATCGTACAACCTTAATATGCGCATTTGGGTAAGGTAAAAGTCAGACTCCGGACTTAGAACGATCCAAAGGAATCCTCAGTATTCTCAGCACTTCAGCGTGGTTGTGAGGCGCACAATCAACTTATAGCTGTGATTGAAAGTGTTAAGGTGTGGTAGTATTTATCGAAATCCTAATTTTGTGATAATGAATTGTTACAGTATTTATTTTTAAATAGAATTTCCGTGCTTTGGTTCTTATAGATCCAGGTGTGACAGATCGTGTCGACTGCCGATTCAAGCTCTACCGTGCCTTATATAGCTATAGTACAAAAAATCAAGATTTTACGTCGTCAATTGCCATAAAATGTCTACGCAGGTAAAGTAGTAATAAAAATAATTCTATAAAACATTACAAATGCAGAATGTGATAATAATAAAATTTTGGATCCATTGGTCTAATATTTTGATAATATGAATAGCAAACTTCTTGACTCACTGACTTTGAGAACACTTCGTAATTTAAAAATCGTCGCTTCTGCGAAGGGCACCGCAGTTGGAAATAAACACAAAACGGGAAAACATTTTACAGCCAAAAATAAATATTTAGAAAAAATTAAATTTGAGATAAAAGATTTCAATTAAAAACAATTTTTGTTTTTATTTTTTCTAAACTACTGCTGCACGAATATGCGGACCGATTTCAACCAAATACGAACTCATCCTTGCAGGTCTCCTAAGGAATGTTTTTAAAAAGGTTTAATGAAATCGGTCGAGTAGTTTTGGAACAATCGTGTTCGCGGACGTACGGACTGTACAATCACATTAGGGCAGCTGCAGTGCCTTAAAAAGTGGTGACATAACTCCCCGTAATTATTAGTTCCTCTGCACCTGTTATTTTATATCAACCATGTTTCATTCAAATCATAAAAATGTTGATTTTAAATTTTCAGTGGATACATTGGAGGAAGTCGTTCCCCGAATTCCCAAACGAGAAAAATAAACTGATATTGGTCAATAATGTTGTTGGGGATTTTCAGCAATTCATGTACGAATTGGAACTGTCAGTAAAGTTCTATCAATAAGCAATAAGAGAAAATTTAAGTTCCTATGCTTCATATTCTCAACAAACATAATGTGTTCGGTTTAATGTCGTCTCAAACAGGAGCCTTGAATTACTGGACGAATCTTGCCCTATTTCTGACGATGTATTACTCCATAGTACTTCTGGATTTTATCAACTGCATTTGAATTGGAAAGTCGAAACTCTAAAAGGCATGTTCCAAGGCAAGGAAACTATTAATTACTTTACCTGGAATTGCGCTTTGAAATTTCGCCTGAATTCTTTGGATGGAAAGGACTACTATCAAAAATGTAAGACCTAATTTTAATGTCCCGTCTTTTGCTATTATCTGAGATTTTTAAAAAAACATTGAAGCTACTATTTGCAGGGATTCATGTGGACTTGAATGAATCTACGAAGACGATGTTCAAGGATTTTGTCCCAAAAGCAACGTATCGACAATTGATGCTTAACTGTGGGAATAAACGACGTAAAGTATCATGCGAAATTGTTTTACTTGTAAGATACCATATGAAGTTCCCTAACGGTGGATGTGTAAGCCACGGTGATGAAATAACAATGGGAGTTCCTCCTCCTATGAATGTACTCCCAGCTCTTCGGCTAAATGCAAGGGAAGGTGAAGACGTGGAAATTGTTTTTACCATTAGAGGAATTCCAGATGCTCCGATCAGGGCAAATAAATTCCTGTTGGCAGGTAAAACACATTAATAATATTTTATTTGTAAGCTTCGTGACCTAATCAATTCGTTATTGTCTCCAGGCGGGAAAAAGTTTTATGGAAATTTTTCGCTATAATATTGTATATGCGCTGTAAAACATTTACTAAAAATTTAGACCCATAAAGCTTATATTTGTCCAGTAAAACGGGAAAGTTTCAAGTGATCGATGGAATTCCCGCAGATAAATTGTTAATTTTGAACCAAATGTAGGACACATTTTAAACATTAGAGAAAACTCGTTAAAGCTCTGTTAAGCCATTTATTTAAACATAAATACGTATGGGTCACATTAGCAAAATATATCTCACTATAAAAACTGGTGTTAAGGAGGAATTTCATTACACAAGTATATAATATCACCACAGTGACAATATTTTTTCATGTGGAAAAAATGAGTTTAAAATTTCCTGACATCCACACAGTCATGGAAATATCAATAGATTCAATATTTCCGCTTGATTTCCATGAGGATTTGGTAGTGTTGGGGGGATTCATTGGAGTTGTCAAATGTTGAAAAAATTGACCCTGCAAGATAATAAAAGTAATTTGATCATTTGTTTTTGAAATCCAGCGTCTAGTCCAGTGCTGAGGAAAATGCTTTTCGAAACTGACATGGAGGAAAAGGCAACGGGTTGCGTTCAAATTTCCGGCACGACATTTTTTGTTCTCGAAACATTCATTGGTCTGATGATGGGGGAAATTGTTACGGCAGAATTAGCGGCGATGGCCATTGAACATTTGCTGGATGTTTTTTCTCTTGCTCATACGTATGAAGCTGAAGGTGCAATGGATATTTGTAGCATGTTTATCATGTTATTCTACAATGAAGAAATTGATCAGGAAGGTGCTTACAATTTATTTAAGAAAGGAAGGCTGTATGGCATCCCGGATTTCCGTTCCCGATCTTTTTACTGGATTAAATGGTATGCCGGCTATTATCGTTTACCTTATATAAATTTGATTTTAAGAAATTCTGACCGAATCGGAACCTAATTGTCAAGCTTTTTTAAAAAATCCTTCCGTGTACTTAGTATTTTTTAATAACATTTCGAATCACATTGCATATTTGTCCAGGTATTGAGACGGTGCAAATTAACATGACATTTCAAATGATGTTCAAAATTCATAAAATTTCAAAACAAGGGTCTTCTAGGTCGATAATGTCGAGTTATTTGATATATTATGTGTAGCTACTTCAAGTATGTTTTAATTGCTCATTTCGGATTTCTACGCATCGTTGCACTTCTTTGTGTGATCCAAGTAGGATGGTTGATGATTCAACCAGGATTTTGTGTATATGATTTATAGTTAAAATTTTAATCACAATTTATAAAATTTGTTTGCATTTTGGACTTTTTTCGACTAAGTTTACCAATATGTATTTGGTATGATAAAAATTTGGTTGGGATGACTGTTTCATAGCGAACTAATAATCGGTTGTTTTTTCTTAAATATTTATAGGAAATGCCAGTTTGCGGATGAGAAGGAGAAATTATTTACTTTTCTCAAGGACGAAGCAACGGATATGCTGGAGGAATGGGCCTATTTTTCCACGTAAAGTTTTTCATTCATGCCTAGTGGTGATCGTCATATGCTATTTAAAATTTTCATTAAATGAATTCACTTTGGAATTTGTTGTATTAAGATTAAGCCCGTTTGGAAAATGACTTCGCAAGGTTGTGGATGCATGAATAGATTTCTGATTGTGAGCGCACACTGTGTGCCAGTGTGAGAGTGTAAATTGTTTACAGCACAATTACTCAAATCTTTATTTGATTGTATTTACTTCGAATTACTCCCTCACATTACCATTCTCTTGACTGTCGTTCTTAAATAAAGCCCAATTAGCAAATTTGCAATTTTTCTTCACAAAGCTACACAATTTGTACTGTTAAGCCTTCAATCGAGTATTAATAGTTGCAGTACTTGAAAATGTTACTAATTGTAAGTTTCATCAAGGTTTCAAGGTGCACAGGGCCTGATTTTAAGAAGACAAGTTGAACTTATTCGTTTGGTAAGAATCGAATTGGGGCAAAATGCTACTCCTAGTCAATAGTTTCATCATATAGCTCTATATATTAGCACTGGGAGATCTTGAGGACTCGGCGTGGATTCCTAATAAAACATTTAGTAAACTCACAGTATGTCCAATTACCTCCAAACCGGACAAGGTTTTACCAAAATTGAACCAATGACATAAAATTTGTCCAAACTGATTTTCGAGATCATCATAGTCAACAACATCTTCGCAATACAAAATAGATGTGTTTCTTTACCCCCAAAAGCTCATACTCAACCATTCATCGGTCGATGCAGCAGTAAAAACTCGTATAGGGGTGGCCAATATTAAGTATAGGCAATGGTAGGATGAGAGTTCTTTTTATGTTGAAAGGATTACATTAAATTCAATTTGCTTAATTTGCACATAAGTATTATTTTTAAGGGCCAAACTGTTTTGAATGGGATTTTACTGGAAATAATGGAAACCAAACAAAGCAATTGGGAGTTTAATGTTTCTCAAAAGTCTTGAACTATCAAAATTTACATTTTTATTTACTTAAACAAACACTACATTACAAAAATAGCGTTCCCGCTATTTTGTATTAAAACGATTTTTATATCCAAATTGCATTTTTACTTAAGTGGTTAATATACTTGTCCAATTACACCTTCAGATTATCCTCTTCGGCTTTCAAATTCCTATATTGAAGGCTTAGCTTTGCGCAATATTAATGTTCGCTCCTGGTAATACGTGTGTTGGCGATACATGACGATTTATTTTCCAATTCATAAACAATTAATTTACAAATTTAAAAAAAATGTTGCAAAAATTTAGCATAATAACAATCATGATTACTTTCTACTATCCGGTGTTATTTTATCCTCATTTACCTGACCTTACCCGTCAAAATATTTTCTGAAATGTTAGTCCACCTATCAGAAAAAATGGTTAATAGCACAGCATTGTTTGCTATTTCAACAATAATTTAGATCGAAAGGGAGAAAACATTAGCCAGAATTTCTGAACATAGTCATAACAAACACGGATGTTTGATGTCGTTGCTATATAAACAGGAAACAGGAACTGAGGATACAAAAATTACCAGCACTATAAGAGAAAATATGTTGAAATCAATCAAAATTTTAGCAAACCGCACCCCAAATTTTGGTGTGCCAGCAGTTATTCCGTCCATTACCCTCAGCTCGGACCTTGACATATCGACGCTGGGGCAAATTACCCAGAATTTGCGAAATTGTCTCCTTTTCCTTTTAATAGCTTCGCGACGTGTGGATTACAGCAAAGTCCCCGTACATTACGAGCTTCACCAATACCAACCAGAAAATCTGCGACACGGGTCGGGTTTTGGCGGGAATAAGCGGAAATTCAAAATGGTTCACCTTCATTGCAGTGTAAACGTGGCTATTTTTGTGTCAACCTCAACCAGTACTCCTCTTTTGGCACGATCAGTATTTGACCTAATGTTCTCGCAAGACGTTTTCCCAAGTCTTGTTATCCTAGTATTTGATGTGAGTTTCTCAAATAGTTTGAAATTCACGCAAGACATTGCAAATTTCATTGACTTTACGTTTTTTAACGTCCCCCTTTTCTTACTTTCTGTCCATAATAATTCGGAGGGTTATATTCCAGGAGTTTATATAACAGGAGTTATTTATTAGTTATTATCAATTATTAGGAGGAAAATATTTACATCAAACTGGGGAATCCTTTTCGAAGATATGAGCCATGGGAAATTGGGAAAACGGTTTTTATTGCGTCACCCAAGATTTAAAAAACAAATTTGGGTTTACACATTATTGGACCACTGCGTCAACAATTTTTTGGAGCTCAGTTTGGCTTGATATCATAATTCAATGGCACAAATTTATTCTCCGGAATTTTCTGGTCATGATGGTGCCACCTTTATCGCAAAATACTTATATTTACTATCTTTTAGATGAAACTCTTTTGAGGTCACTCTTCGAATAGTTTTCCAGAACGTCATTTTTTCAGTTCTAGGATTTGTTGTAGTTCCTATGTTTTTGCACCTAAAAATCATTCATTGCCAGAGATGATGCGATCCAAAGGATTGCATCGTTTTTTTTGTTTTTGTTGTATTGAAATTGCTCCATCCCTGTCTGTTACCCGGGGTTTTCCCCAAAAAAGTAAAAAATTTCGACTAAATTCAAAATGTACTTTCTTCCCGGCAAAATTATTTAAAACAAAAAATAGTTTTGAAAACAGGAGAATTACCTTTCCATATGGGCATGTTGGTCCCGGAATTTATTCATTCCCGGAAGTCAGGGAAAATTAATTTCCGAAAAAACCCGAATTTCAAGACGCAAACCGAAAAACTTTATGGGGCTGTAAAAATTGAACCGTTTATCATTTGAAGAATCTTTTTTTTCAGCAAGGTTTGAAAAAAGCTGAAATTACAGAATATATGTTTTTCTGAAAATTTAATGCGCTGATTACCCCAGACGGGGTAATTTTCTCACTGGAAAAGTATTTTTGGTTACTTTTTTTTTCGATGCCTGCCAACCGGGCATTTTGAGAATTAAAGAGTTGAAATTTTGCACACTTAGGGATAACCCTTTGGAGATTGTGTGTGCAAAAGTTTACAATGATCGATCAAATAACTACGAAGAAAAAAAATTGTGAACAGTGGTCCAATTATGTGTAAACGCCCTCTGTATGAGTAACTCCGGCTTTCTGGGGCCATCATTGTAAACTCGCTTGGCGGTCATATGTCTGAGCGGTCAGGGGAAAACCCCAGTGGGAAAAAACCGTTGAAACAGCGTTGGTGGCATTTTCTGAGCATTTGAAATTCCATTGGGAAAGGGTCCGTAGGATCGTGATTGAAAAGGGTTTGAAATTTGCACACAATGGGGAAGTAATACATGATGATGTATTCGTTGAGAGGGAGTATCATGTTTGGCCTGCCAAATTGAATTCAAAATATGATTATGTCAGAAAAAAGGTTCTCTCTTTGTGGAGCAGTGGAATGTTATTGTTATGGGAAAAGTGGGATAAAATCAGACGACCACGATATACAATGTCTCAGACAGTTTGCAACTCGAAAGAAGAAGATGTAAAAGCTTTGAATATGAATAGCTCCATTTTTCTGGTGCTGATTATTTTAATTGTATGTAGTATCTGTTGTATCATTGTATTTCTTTTAGAAATCTTCGCTGGAGCTATGCAAAAATCAATTGTACTGGGGCGGGGGATGGTTTTTAGAACTAAACGGAAGAATAAATATTAATTATTAATCGTAGTGTATTTCATTGTAGGTAAATAAAAATTCGCCATTAATTTCGAGAAACTAGTTGTAGGCAATGTTAGCTCTTTTTTTCGCTACCCAAAATATGAATTTTAGCTATTTCAGTAACCATACTACCCCGTCTATTGTATGGAAGTAGCTGATAAATGCCCAATCCCAGTCTATGACAAATACCTAATGTAATTATCCTTTCAAAGACAATATTTGATTCTATCTACAGTAGATTCTCTATATAGTGATTCCCCTAAGATGCCATTCCCTCTACAGTGGCAGACTCAAATCCTCCCCAGGGATTCCCCATGTTTAAGGTATACGCATTAGTGGCAGGGGTTTTTGAAAAATCTCTATATAATGACAGAATTTTTAAGAATTTTTTGGGTTTTAGGCACTTTTTCCTCCTTTTTTGGCTAAAGTTAGACTATTTTCAGATGAAAAATTATAAACTACTAAATTATACGGAATCTAAGTTTCTTTTTTAGGTAAATCAACAGATTTTTGTCTAATTTTTTGGTGATGTCTTCAGATGTGACGTGACCTTAAATCTGAGTAGGGAAAATGCATGAAGCGCTATAGTGGCATCTCTCTATAGTGGCAGAATTTCTGGGATCCCTTGGGTGCCACTATATAGAGAATCTACTGTATTTACTCTATAGGCCGTACCCATGCAGCAGGGTGACACGAACCCAACGGAAATTTACACGATTACCAAAACAAATATCATGCCTAGCAAGAGGGACAAAAGTATGTTGTTTGATTGAGAGAATTTTTGAAATGGTCACAATATTGCAAACTAATAGGAGCGAAGTGAGACGGCCGTACCTGAAGCAACCCTACGCGACAACCTCATATTATCGCGGAGGCGTAAACTGTCATCTCATGTGTCATGTCATGGAGCTACTCAACGCCCTTATACACTTATGGTATTTTTTTGAAAATCCTTCAAACTTTTGAAAAATTCCTTGATGGTCCATGAACTGCAGAATTTCTCATTTTGAGCCATCGTGGCTGAGGGCTGCTAGATAATAATCTCAAATGGATTACTTTGTCTCTGTGTGGTACCTATTTTACCTGCTGCCGGATGATAGTAAGTCATTCTAACAGTAAGTCCGAAGTCCGAACAGTGGTTGAACATTTGCATTGTGGAGGCAAGACCATGATCAGGGTTTTTTTGTTGCTTTTTTAATTGTAAAAGTCCATTGACTTGTATTAAAGTTGAAGGAGAGCCTAAGTAAGCAGAGACGGTTCATGCAAATGTAATAGATTAACATAAATTCTGGAGCCGTGCATTAAGCGTAGATATACAATATAATAAATAAAAGCCCAACTTCCCCATTAAAACTTCCCATAATTCTGTGGAGACTGTAAAATATGTAAATAAGTGATGGTTCGTATATATAAACTGTACTTCACGGGGTGACCTCAAGATACCGACGTGAGCTTTCTCTAAAGCCGCTCTCGACTATACCAAGGTCCGCAGTATGTATGCATTCATACATACATATACATCTCTCATTAAACTTAGTTAGTTTATATAGAAGAACTGTGCATCACTGTTGAACGAATTCTCATAAGTACTTTTAGCGTGATCCTTTGACACAGAATCACTATCTCTACGGTTGAGAGTGCTTAAAGTTGTGGAGTGCAGGTTAGTGAACGAAATTCTAATATGTATATTGATGATAATTAATTGTTAAAATTTTAGAATAAACACATAAAATCGAATTTCCTTAATTTGACTCCAAGAATTAGTTGTGACAGGTGACAGGTCGGCTGGACAACGGATTGAAGTTTTACCGTGCGTTAAGTAGCTATACAATATTACAAAACTTTATTATTTTTCCTTCATTGTCTACCATTATGACGGAGCAGGTAAATGAATTTTTGAAAAAATCTGTAGTACAGGTCGTGAGAAATAATAACATTTTCACCAGTTGGTCTTTTTAATACTAGAACAAGTACTAAAAATGGTTGACTCAGTCTCTCTCTCTCTCTCTCTCTCTCTCTCTCTCTCTCTCAGACTTCGTTATTTTAAAATTGTGCTAAAACTCCCTTTAACCACTGTAGTTCCTACGGTTATGATTTTGTTGCCCAAAATCAAAGTGATAAAAAATGTTTGCTATTTTTTTAGTACATACACTGGAGGAAGTCAATCCAGGAATTCCCAACCAAGGAAATGTTGCAACTGAAAATGCCCGTAAATGCTCCAGTTGGTTATTATTACAATTTTATCTACGAATTGAAAGTGTAAGCAAAGTTCAGCCAATATGCAATTTTCAGTATTTCATAATTCATAATAATATTGACGACAAACAATTTTGATTTTATATCAAATAGAGACGTTCAGTTACTGAACCTATCTTCCCCTATTACTGATAAGGAATTGCTCGCGAGCACTCCTGGATTTTATCAATTAAGTGTGAATTGGAATATTGCCATTTTACAAAACACAATCGGTGGAAATATTAATTTGGGAGGATGTGCCCTGAAATTTCGCTTGGACTCTTTGGATGGGACGGACTTTTTTCAGAAATGTAGCAAATAATTTTGACAACACGGCTTATGAAATCATCTAAAGTAAGATTTTAATTGCAACGAAGCTATTTGCAGGGATTCATTTGGATTTGGACCAATCTACGAAGACTTGGATTTGCAAAGATTTTGTACCAAAAGCAAAATATCGACAACTGATGCTTAACTTTGCGAAGAAACGACGTCAAGTATCCGGCGAAATTGTTTGTTTTGCGAGATCGCGCACGTTTAACAATAAGGGTATAACATTGTTAAACGTCCTAGATGAAATGGCGGTTGGAGTTCCTTCATTAATGAGGTCACTCCAAGCTCCTCCTCGGTTGAATGCAAGGAAAAGTGGAGACGTGGATGTTGATTTTGTCTACAACGGGGGGGTTGATGGCATTATCAAGGCTAATAAATTCCTTGTAGCTGGTAAATCCTATTACTAAATTGTTAATTTTGTATGAATCATGTTTCCGAACGTGTGTTTTATAGTTTGAAAAAAGGTTATTTCGACATTTTAACCCAATGCTCGATCAAAAGAAGTGAAAAATTTTGACCAGTAAAGCCGAAACGTTTTATATAGAGCATCTATTCTCGCCAGTAAATAATAAATTTTGAACGATTCATCATTTCGGCCACATCGACATATTTGATAGGATATCAAATTATTCAAACTTACGTTCAAATGGGCAACATATTTTCCAAAATAAAAACTTGCGTCCAGCAGGAATTGGCTAACAAGGTTGATTCTGGCGAGCGAGTTCGTCCATTTGGCAAAAAAAAGTTAACAAATTGAAGATTTTTTATTGGAAAAATTTTACTCGATTTGCAAAATATTCGAAGTTTGTCATTGGATAATTTTTTAAAATTCAGCTTCTAGTCCGGTGCTGAGGAAAATGCTTTTCGAAACTGACATGAAGGAGAAGGAAACGGGTTGCATTAGAGTTTCCGACACGACATTCGTTGCTCTCAGTACATTCGTTGGTCTGTTGATGGATGGGAACGACATTACAGAACTGCTGAAAATGTCGCTGAAGGATTTGTTGGATGTTTTTTCTCTGGCTCATAAGTACGAAGCTGAGGATGCAATGGACGTTTGTAGCATGATTATCATGTTTATCGACGATTCAAAAATTCAATCGGAAGATGCGTACAATTTATTCAAGAAGGGAAAGCTGTACAATATTCAAGATTTCTGTTCTCGCTCTTTTGGCTGGATTAAATGGTAAGCTCGCTTTCCCAGAAAAGTTTATGTAAATATGACATCAAAAATTCTACCCAATTCCAAACTTAGATATGACATTAATTTTTGAATTTCGCTGTGTATAAAATAACTTTTTTGAGAGAACATATATGTGTAACATTTTGAAGAATAATGATGAATTGTCAAAGTAATCATATGATGTTACTCAAAATTATCGCAAAGTATTTCTAATGATGTATTCAAATTTTTAAAAAATTTCAAAACATCACAAGAAATTGTATCCAATCAAACTTGGTTTTAAAATTACGACAAAATATTGTGATCCAACCAAAATTTCGCTTATTTTAAAATTGTACTTATTGCATTTTGGACCTGATAAATTCACCAATATGTAATTGAAACCAAAATTTTTATAGATGGCGGTTAAATACGATAAAAGGGAGTTTGAGTTTTTAATTAAAAATTTGCAGGAGATGCAATGATGCGGAGCAAAAAGAGAAATTATTTACTTTTCTCCAGGACGAAGCAAAAGATTGGATGGCGGAATTTTGTTATTTTTCCATGTAGTACCCCAAAAGATTTGGAAGTTTAGAAGCAGATTTTTTCGTTCATGTAAATTAATGATAGTCGACGATTATTTAACATTTTCCTTTAAATGAATTCACTTTTTACATCCAACCAGTCTAGGAAACTCGTCAAATTCTCAAAATTTGTGGACCGATTGCTTGAAACTTCCAGCTAATTATTTTTCAAACATGTTGTTAAATATCTATACATCTTATTTCCGATTTCTTAAGCGTTTAAGGGGAATAAAAAATTTGTTTCTTGCATCAAGAGTCAGCTTTTTTTGATCTTATTCATGTGCAATGAATTCCTCCCAAAAATTACACCCATGAGATGATGTGACATTTAATTATTACACATCTGTGGCTTCTCCATAATTCGAGGCAATGCTGAGTATAGTGAGTAGACGAGGAAAGGGTAGGGGCTTGTTGCTAATGACTGTAATCAAGGGGTGGGTTGGTGGGTATTGCAAGTTGTGTTAATAATGAGAAAGGATCAGGAGGATAAGTGCGGAGGTTAAAGTGGTAATGTTATTGCAGGTCATGGTAACGATGATGTGTACAAATTTTACAGATAAAATATGGAAATCCTAACGACACGAAAATCATTAGGCAAGAAATAATATTTCACGAAACCAGAGAAATGTGGCTTAAATCTTTGACAAAATATAAGCCTCGTCAAATTTTTAGATGTTTATCTATACATTTCTACATACTAGATCTCAGTAATTACTTTCGAAATTTTTCACCAAGTTTGATAATTAGTAATCCTCAAAATTTACTTGTGCACGAATTGTAAAAAGAGAGACTTAAAGAAGCAGTTACGAAAGTAAAGTTTCTTGAAAATGTTTTATCTACAACTATTCAACTTATAATTAAATACCATGCCAAGCAGCTTCTTGATGCTCATGAAGTGGCCCTCACGCTCAAAAAATGTATATACAAAATAATGAACAAAATAAAAAATTGTCGTTTTCCAATAGGAACAACGACACATCGTTGATAAATCATTCGATGTTACCACAAATTCGACTCTCGAAACTGCAAAAACATAAAAAACCTACAAAAGAAAATGTTGAATTACAAGTTCCTCTTAAGTCATACGACGAGGCAAAAGATTTGTCATGGGATTTTGCATAGCCCATAAACTTTGTACGGATTCTAGTTGATAGGAGACTTGGAAATTGTCATTAAGTGGTTCTTACACTAAAGAATGAGACAGTCAAACATGACGGTTACTTGGGAAATAATTCTCTTTGATTATTTTGTAAAACGTGCCACTCAGTCAAATTTGCTGTATATTTAAATAAAAGCTATCATTGTTGCTTCCTCGATGATTACCCCCCAACAAGTGTTGTTCTAAATTAAATATCAGGTGTATACCTTGGAAATATCTTTTCTATACTCTCACCTATATTCATTCCTGATTTTAAAAATATTGAAGAATACGGATTTAGAAATTACCGCATTCCTAAAACGGGTTTCATCTTTTGAACCTGTTCCCAGTGGGACCTCGGTCAGCCTTTGGCGAACCTGGCTGGTTGACTGCCCTATACCTGCCTTGTTGACTACAAAAAACTTTTAAGTTTTAATTTCTTAATTTGATTTCAGATTTAAATTGACCGATAAAGTTTACACACCTGAAAATAACTGCCTGCATAATTTAAGTGATCATGTTTCTTTCCGCTGAAGAAATCAAATACACAGTTCCTTATATCGATATTTTTTGATTTTTTAAGTACATAAACCGCACCGGAGGAAATCAATCCCACAATCAGTGTTGGCAAAAACCCTGGGTTTTTGGGTTTTTGAGGGTTTTTGGGCAATTGGGTATTTGGTATGTACATCTCCATGTAAATGATGCACAACATCATTTCAGCGGTTTTTCGTGAAT